>SEYY01020159.1:12500-17500 GCA_009176605.1 Armadillidium nasatum
ATATATATATATATATATATATATATATATATATATATATATATATATATATATATATATATATATATTCCCTATAGGGGAGAACTTAGCGCCATCCTAAGCGATGAAAAGATTCCCCATTGGGCTTAACCGCGGGATGATAGGATGAGCTAGACGATTACTTTTCACTCCGTTGCCCTTTGGTTCGTTCCTTTTCCCGTTTCACCTTCTCAGAGGATCTCTAGGGTACCCTCGTCTCACATCGGAGTGTCTTTGCTCTCACTTCTCTTTACCGCGACTCCCTTCTCACATTCCCACAAATTTATAAGTATTTACACGTACATTAACTTTAAAAGAACAACTACAATGATGAAACATAAAACTGCCTCGGAGATGCTTCGAGGGGCGGTATCCAAAGAATGCCCCTCATACACTCCTTCCTTCGTTATCGCTTGGAAGTTGGTGGCCTCCGGTGAAGTGGTTGGTGCTACCAAGACCTCTATGCTGACTTTTTCTGGTGCGCGATCTTCTTTTCTCATTAACCTCTGCAGCATTCGTCGTCTCTTTACTAATTTCCACTTTGTCGAGCACCACCTCTATTCTTCTAGACCTCATCTCTTATTCTTAATTGAAACTCAAGTGTTTGAGTGCTCTGACAGAAAGACCTTCTCTGTCTCCTTCTACTGTATCTAACCTTAATTGTCAGATAAAGGCGGATGTTGCCCATATGTGCGCAACGATGTTGTCTGTTCTCGTGTCTCTTATTTGGAGTCTTCTGAATTCTGTACTTTATGGCTTAAACTTTAATGCAGCTCTACAACAAAATTTATCTATTCTCTCTACTTATCTCCTAACTTTACTGACTATCCGAAACTCTTCGACAATCTTAACTCCAAAATAGAACACATTCTTTCTTCTTTTCCTTTTTTCCAAATCAACATATTAGGTTATTTCAATGTTCACAACAGCCTTTGATTTTCATCTAGTTATTATGACCCAGCTGGTGAACTTGCCTTCCAATTTTCTATCCAGAATAACCTTTAGCAATTGGTGCATCTCTCTACCCGTATTCCAGACAGTCTTGGTGATGAAGCCAACATACTTAATCTTTTCCCATCTTCTTATCCTTCTCCTTACAATGTTAAATTTTTTCCTCCTCAGGGTTCATCCGATCACATTCTTATCTTCTCCGTATCTTGTTCTGTCTCTTCAAGTCTTCGGCAAGAAGGGCCCCGCCTTCGGCGAGGAGACATTTCTGGCATTTCAGTGCCCCTAACTGTTCTGACTTGCGGTTGTACTTTTCTGATTTTCCATGGAATGATTACTGCTTTTGTGGGAGAACGCATAACCAAGGTGATTCTCTGTGGCATGGAGGTGTACATTCCATATTCTTTCCCTTCTACTAAACCTAACAAACCTTGGTTTAACTCTGCTTATTCTCGTGCTATCCGTCGCAAGGATAGGACTACCGTCGTCTTTAAACTCCAGAAACACATGCAACTTACATTTCATTCCGGAATCGTAAAAACTCTATTCTTCGAAATAAAAAAAAAACTATAATCTTTCTGGTTCCTCTTCCTTTCCTCCTTTCTAGCATTTCGCAAAAAAATATTAACTCTAACTTCGCTTCTTCCTCTTTCCCTAATGGTATCCCTCCTGTGGTTCTCAAAACTTGTGCTTTCAAGCTTGCACCGTGCCTTGGTAAACTATTTCGTCTTTGTCTCTCTACTTCAACCTTCCGTTCTTACTGGAAATGGGCGTTCATTCAGCCTGTGCCGAAAAAGGAAGACCGCTCTCAACCCTCTAACTACCGTCCCATTTCTTTAACCTCCGTTCTTTCTAAAGTTTTCGAATCTATCCTTAACAGTAAGATTTGGAAACATCTCAATTCTTCTAATCTTATCTCTGATCGCCAATATGGCCTTGATAAGAAGCGCTCTACTGGTGATCTCCTTTCTCTTTTCTCTGACTTTTGGACCTCCGCGCTTCGGCATTTCGGTGAATCTTTTGCTGTCGTGCTGGAGATATCGAAAGCTTTCGATAAAGCTTTGATTTCCAAACTCCCTCTTTCAGAATCTATACTTCTCTCTCTGACCCTCTCTCTGATTTCCTTTCTGGTCGTTCTATAGCATATATTGTAGACGGCCATTGTTCTTCCTTTATATCTATTAATGGTGGTGTTCCTCAAGGATCTGTCCTATCTCCAACACGTTTTTTTGCTTTTCATTAATGACCTTCTCTCTGTTACTTCATCTCCTATCCACTCCTATGCTGATGACTCCACCCTCCATTACTCTTTTCAATTTGAAAGGCTTCCCTCCTAACAACAGTTAATTGACGCAAAGAAGGTAGCCTTGGAACAGTTGACCTTTGATCTATCTCGCATTTCAAATTGGGGCAGAGAGAACATGGTTGTTTTCAATGCCACCATAACTCAATTCCTCCATCTCTCCTACTCGACACAATCTTCCATACAACTATGATATCTTTTTCGAAAACACACTACTCAAACCTTCATCTCTCCTTAATATTCTTGGTGTTTCTTTTTCTCGTGATCTTTCTTGGAAAGGTCACATTACTTCTCTTTTTAAACAAGCTTCTAAAAGGTTGGGTGTTCTGAGGCGCCTTCAGTATTTCTTCACACCACCCCAGTTGCTTGCTCTGTATAGGGGTGTTGTTCGCCTCTTGTATGGAGTATGCGTCACACATCTGGGGTGGTTCCACACATACAGCTATCCTTGAGAAGGTGGAGTCTAGGGCTTTTCGTCTTATCAACTCTCCTGCTCTCACTAATTCTCTCCAGTTTCTTTCTGCCAGTCGAAAGTTGCGTCAATGTCTCTATACTTTCGCTATTACAACGAACACTGATCTATCCAACTCTCTGACCCCAGACTTAATCGCTATGCTCAATCTTACATGTACTCTACGTAAAGTCTGGAACACACTCCCTTTATCTATTTTCCCAACTTTCTATGACTTACACACTTTCAAACGTCGTTTATCAGGTCACGTCGGCTTTTAATTTGACCAGTTTTCCGTCTTTCCTCCTAACTCTGGTGGAGATTTTGGTAGGCCACTGGGCTTTACCCACCAGAGGTGAGATAAAAAAATCTTATCAAGGTTAATTTCATGTACTTTTTATTTACAAAACCACCTATTATTTGTTCACCATCTAGATCATTTAGATAATATAATTTTAAAACGTCTTGGGAACTCTCATAGAATCTACTTTAAAAACTTCTTTCGATCATCCTGATTCAAACTCTTCCTGAAATTTTCACGAGTTGTAGATATTCTTACACAATTACCGACTCCAATAACTTATTGTTTCTGATTTCACAGATATTCCGTTAATCGGGTGACGACTTTCTTTTTTACCATCTCAATAGGTGTTTTCTTAATTGTTCTATGAGACGATCTGTTATTAAAATATGTCAAGTCTTGTAAAACATCAATATATTTAAACGTATTTATCTTACTACAAATACCAATGCATCCTTTCATTAATATGTCTTTGTACTCGTTCAACCATATCAGCTTTATTAGGGGAAAATATTGTAATTCCCCATATCATATCATATTCGGTAACAAGCTCTTTGAATGCTGGACCGAGAAACTCTTTTCCTTTGTCACAATGCATTATGAATGGATGACTGTAATCCTCGTTTATAGTTTTTTACCTCATCTTCAGCAGTCTTTGATTTTTTTTTTATCTTTTAATGATTTCATCCATAAATACCTTGAAAAAAAATCTATGACAAACAATATATATTGAAGCCCATCATTATAAATCTTATATTTACTGATATCTATTAAATCTAATTGTCAAATATTATCACCGTGATAGGCTAGAGATTTTCGTGTTTTAATTTTTCTGCATACTAGTTTATGTAGTGTAAATTATTTTCCAACTTCCAAATAATCTTTCAATTCTTTTTTATCAATTGTAGGAAATTGTGCTGCAAACATTTAAAAACCAACATAACTATGAGGTTGTCCTACATTAAAATAAAATTTATCAACTGCTTCCTTTGCATCCATAATAACTAATGATAAAAATATATATATATATATATATATATATATATATATATATATATATATATATATATATATATATATATATATATATATATATATATATATATATATATATATATATATATATATATATATATATATATATATTATATATATATATATATATATATATATATATATATATATATATATATATATATATATATATATATATATATATATATAATATATATATATATTATATATATATATATTACTTTATAATTATTTTTTTTTTCTTCTTTTTTCATTAATTTCTGCAACATTAACGGTATTTTGTCTAATATCCACTTTGTCGAACACCACCACTCTTCTTAGACCTCATCTCTTGTTATTAACTGAAACTCAGTTGTTTGAGGGATCTGTGAGCAAACCCTACTCTGTTTCCACCTACTGTCTCTATCATCAATTTTCTGCCAAAGGAGGATGTTGAGCATATGCTCGCAACGATGCCGCCTGTTCTCGTGTATCTAATTTGGAGTCTTCTGAATTGTCTACTTTATGCCTTAAACTTTCTTAAAATTCTTAAGCTAGATTCATTTGTTCTGTCTACTTGTCTCCTAACTCTAAAGACTATAAAAAATTCTTCGACTATTTTAGCTCCAAAAATAGAACACATTCTTCCTTCCCCTTTCTCCTAAATCATAATTTTAGATGATTTCAATGTTCACCCCGCTAATGGCTTTAATCTCGTTATCATGATCCAGCTGTTGAACTCGTCTACTAATTTTCTTTTCAGATCAAGATTGAACTGTTGGTGTTTCTCCTTACCCGATTAAATTCATCATGAAACACAGAATATGGTAGAGAATTCCACAAAACAAAGGTGGCTGGAATTAATGGAGGCACCACAGCAAATAAGTCTGGAGTTGCCTATCTTCACAACATTTATGTGCAGACAATGCACCCCTTGTGCTACGAGGACGCCGCAAAGTTGGAGG
>SEYY01020159.1:22500-27388 GCA_009176605.1 Armadillidium nasatum
TTCTTATCCTTCTCCTTACACTGTTAAACTCTTTCCTCCTCTGGGTTCATCCGATCACCTTCTTATCTCTGTATCTTGTCCTGTCTCTTCAAGTCTTCCGCAAGAACGGCCCCACCTTCGACGAGGAGACGTTTCTGGCATTTCGGTGCCACTAACTGGTCTGACTTGCGGTTATACTTCTCTGATTTAATTACTGTTTCCGTGGGAGGGGTCCCTCTGAGTTTCCAGAGCCCATGACCGAGGTAATTCTCTCTGGCATGGAGGCGTACATTCCATATTCTTATTTTTATTTTTATTCTTATTATTGTCATTGCTGTATTATTATATCATGATTTATTAATTTTTATGATTGACTATTATTATTATTATTATTATTATTATTATTATTATTATTATTATTATTATTATTATTATTATTATTATATTGATCTCTATGACCACATATCATTAGTATTATTACTATCATTGTTGTTATTATTATTAACAATATTACTATTGCTAATATTGATATTTATGGCAATTATTAAGATACTATTGCTTATTATATTACTATTATCATTCTTATTATTATTAATTATTATTATTATACTGTTATTATTATTCATATTATTTACTATAATCATAATCTGCAGAAGTCCTGAAGATTACCTTAGTAATAGGTCGAAACGTCGGTGTTTATATATGAATAAAGTTGTTAATGTTTGCGGCCGTTCTCTCAATCCTTTTTGTCCTATATAAATATATATATATATATATATATATATATATATATATATATATATATATATATATATATATATATATATATATATATATATAATATATATATATATATATATATTATATATATATATATATATATATATATATATATATATATATATATATATATATATATATATATATATATATATATATATATATATATATATATTATATATATATATATATATATATATATATATATATATATATATATATATATATATATATATATATATATATATATATATATATATATATTGACAAAGTGGTGAGGTTGATGGTTGATGGTTAAAGAAGGTAGATGGGTGAGAATGAGAGAACAACAGAAATTATTGTTGGGAAATGTGTTATTGTATGCAGAAAATATTGTCTTTTTGGCGGAGTCACAACAGGATTTGAAGGTTTTGGTGGAGGAATTTGTAAAAGGTTGCGCCATGTTGGACTTAAGAGTGAATATATTATAGTTGAAAAATAAGAAGGATAAGGGAAAGGAGCGGTATACTGTATGTGGGAATGATGAATTGCCAGAAGGGAGTGAGAGAATGAAGCTAAATCATTTAAATACCTGGCAGTGAATATTTTTGAAGGAGATGGTAGAGTGGACGATGAAATAGAGTATAATATAAGAGAAGGGTAGAAAGTGCTAGGGGGTTTGAAGGAAATTGGAAAAGAAGAAGGTTGTCCTGAAGGGTAAAGTTGAAAATGTTCATGGGTTACTTTGTACCGGTAGTTATGAATGGTAGCAATGTTTGAATGTTCAATGCGAGGAAAAAGGAAAAGATTGAAACTTTCGAAATGAAGTGTCCGAGAGCTGTTGGTGGTATAAGTAAAAGGGGGAGAGTCAGGAATGGAGGAAGAGAGATGTGAAGCTGGAGAAGTAGTATGGTTGTAGTAGTATGTTGCGACAAGTTTTAGCAATAATAAGACAGAGAAAAATTTTCCGCACGCCAGGACTCGAAACCACTGACAACAGCGTCGCCGTTAGACAGTGAACATAAGGCTCTACCACTGAGCTACGCCGCCTTCCCAATAAAGAAGGCATAGTAGAACAGTTTTCAAGCACTTATGCTTCGAATCACTGTAGCAACTCTGTACCTATTTAAATACATAGGAGGGTGCTTGGAACCTCTACTGGAGCTACATGGGCATTTTGTTGGGGGCTCCTGGGTTACAGGAGCAACCAACCAAGGTCAAGCAACGCCAACATGGGCACAACAACTGTTGCGACAAGTTTTAGCAATAATAGACAGTGGTTTCGAGTCCTGGCTTGCGGAAAATTTTTCTCTGTCTTATTATTGCTAAAACTTGTCGCAACAGTTGTTGTGCCCATGTTGGCGTTGCTTGACCTTGGTTGGTTGCTCCTGTAACCCAGGAGCCCCCAACAAAATGCCCATGTAGCCCCAGTAGGGGTTCCAAGCACCCTCCTATGGATTTAAATAGGTACCGAGTTGCTACAGTGATTCGAAGCATAAGTGCTTGAAAACTGTTCTACTATGCCTTCTTTATTGGGAAGGCGGCGTAGCTCAGTGGTAGAGCCTTATGTTCACTGTCTAACGGCGACGCTGTTGTCAGTGGTTTCGAGTCCTGGCGTGAGGAAAATTTTTCACTGTCTATATATATATATGTATATATATATATATATATATATATATATATATATATATATATATATATATATATATATATATATATATATAATATATATATATATAATATATATTATATATATATTTTATTAAAAATACTTTTTTTTTTTTTTTTTTTTTTTTTTTTTTTTTTATTTTTAATTATTATTTTATTATTATTATTATTATTATTATTATTATTTTTTAATTTTAATTCTATTATTATTTATATATATATATATATATATATATATATATATATATATATATATATATATATATATATATATATATATATATATATATAATATATATATATATATATATATATATATATATATATATATATATATATATATATATATATATATATATATATATATATATATATATATATATATATATATATATATATATATATATATATATAATATATATATATATTATATATATATATATATATATATATATTTATTATTATTATTATTATTATTATTATTATTTAGAATGTTCTTTGAATTTTACAAGAATAAACGAAGCTGATGAGAACGACGGAGGAAATACAACGTACGACTACCTTGTATGTTCAACATGTTGTCCAACTACAAATGAGTCTTTGAAATGTCTTAATGAAACAGGTAATATTAGATTATATAATAGTAGATGTAATATTTTTATGTCAGTGGATGATGGTCCGGATAGAGATGCAAGTCTTCAGATTTTATCTAAAATACTTCATATAAATATTTACAATTTTAAAAATTGTTATTTCACATTTTAGATATTTTTAATTAAATCTATTCCTATATGGCTTTTGAAATCAAAAACACAGAAAAGAAGAATAATTGTCGGAAATGTTTTTGCTTCCTTTCAATGAGTAATGAGAATACTTAAAGATTGCAATGTTATTATGCATCCTTTTAATCAGTATCGCATTATCTTCAATTTTAACGTTTCTCAAACTTTAATAATCTCAACACCTCAAAAACGACAGAACATAAAATCAGTTAAATCACGAGTCACTAATTTTCTCTTACGACATGCAGGTGTCAAATTCTAATCTGCAGATTGAGATATTTATCGTACAGTCGTGAACAGAAGTTCGTTCCTATTAAGCTGGAAATAAATATTTATATAAAATGGAGATCATTTCATAAAAGCTCTATTTTGAATAAAAAGAGAATAAAAACATTGAGAGGGGCTTAATTGAACTGTGATTGGCTGAATCTGAGATGATCTCCATTTTATATAAATATTTATTTCCAGCTTAATAGGAACGAACTTCTGTTCACGACTGTACGTTTGTGGCACTTCGGTGCTACTAATTGGTCTGACTTGCGGTTTTACTTCTCTGATTTCCCATGGAATGATTATTGATTTCGTGGGAGGGGTCCCTCGGATGTGCCGAGCGTATTACCGAAGGTGATTTATATATATATATATATATATTATATATATATATATATATATATAATATATATATATATATATATATATATATAATATATATTTACAGGGTACTGATTTCTCTTCTCACAGTATGTACATAGTACCGATCCTGACGATGTTGATTCTATGATATCAAAAAGCATTTCTCCTGATGCTTCAGACGTAATCAACGGGTTTTCGATGACTAAAGAACAAGTGGAATCTTATACAATGACTTCAGATGAGTTCTTCACATCTTGTACCTTTGATGATATGCGTTGCACCTCTAGGTACTCGATAGAATACGTTTTACATTTGTCTAGTATAGTTAATATTAGCAATTAGAATTACTAAACCTTGAGAAAGTACATGGTTTTCTCCTGGTCTGGGATGTCTCTTAATATTACCTTATATAGGTGGGTTGCATTTTCTTAAACATATTTTTAACTGATTGACAAAGATTTTATTAAGAAATTGCTTTAGACAAAACCTCCATAAACACATGCTTTCGTTTAGTTGATTTGTTAGATTAAATTATTATCAGCTTAGTAACGTTTGAACGTTTTTTCTGATTGTTGATTAACATTGTTTTTGCTATTTAATTTTATAAGATATTTTCTGTTAGAAGGCACGCCATATACAGTATTCATATCTATAGAATTCAGATTCAGAAAATTTTTAGTTATATAATAGCGTTCACAAATAAACTAACGGAAAAATAAAGTATTCTTATTAGTATTTAAACAAAACTGTGCAGTTACGTTTTGAGGTATTGACCAACTTACAAAAAATTTAGAAAATTTTTGTGGACCCTTTAGGGATATATTATGAATGTTTGTTACTTTTCAGTGACATGAAAGAATGGACAAGTGACAAGTACGGCAAATGTTACACTTTTAATTCTTTTTTGACGATGATGAAGTTAATGGAAAAAGACCAAGAAATGTTAAAAAAGCCAGAACTGCTGGACCTAAGGTAGGAAAAGATACTATATATACTAAATTTCATTAATTTCTATTTAAAAATATTAATTTTGAAAAAATTTTCTTTAAATTATTTTATTTTTTTTT
>SEYY01020160.1:0-2500 GCA_009176605.1 Armadillidium nasatum
AATTATTAAGAGGAAAGAAGATAGAAGAAAACCTTGAGGAACACCGCAATTGTTAGATTTAAAGGATGAGTAGTGACCATGTAAAACAGCTGATTTTGAAAGATGAGAATATATATCAGTGATAAAATTATACTGTGAATGATACACTAATGCAGAAGATGAAACAAAGCATGAACATTGATGCAACGCATATAAAATATGAAATTAAAATTTGTTCTGAATAGAAGTTACAGATAAAATAAAAAAATCAGGAACTTTAAGTATTATTATTATTATTATTATTATTATTATTATTATTATTATTATTATTATTATTATTATTATTATTATTATTATTATTATTATTATTTTATTATTATTATTATTATTATTATTATTATTATTATTTTTCTTCATCTTATTTTAATTTTTATCTTATTTTTAATTTCTATTCTGATAATTATATGTATATGTTTGTGTTTTTATATTATTTGTTTTTTTTCTCATCAAATAATCAACCTTTTAAGTTTCTCCTGTCACTTAATTCCTATGGTTTTCCAGTCTGTTCTTTCGGGAAGATGTCCTCATCAGTTGTGGTGTCATTTTATTTAATACTTTTTGTTCTTTTTGTAAAATTTTTCAATATTTTAATTTTTGTGCTTTAATTTTTTTGCTTTTAATTTCATTAAAGTTGAAAATGAATTCCTGTGATTCGAAACGTCCAAATAAAATATGTTCATCTTTGCATTGCTCTTAATTTTCATCATTTAAATTAGATTTCTTAGAAATAATCACTAGCTCAATTTATATATATATATATAAATATATATATATATATATATATATATATATATATATATATATATATATATATATATATATATATATATATATATATATATATATATATATATATATATATATATATATATATATATATATATATATATATATATATATAAGTATGTATACACAACAAGGTTGGCAAATTCCTAGTGCGAATTCCTAGCCTGAGGGGAAATTTCGCGAATTCCTAGCCCCCGAGGGGAAATTTGGGGGGAGGGGAACTCAGGTACCTTTGTGAGCGGTTTTATCTTAATTGAGATCTTGTTTTGCGGTTTTATCTTAATTGAGATCTTGTTTTGCGGTCTTATCTTTGATGTAATCTTGTTTTGTGGTGTTATTTTATTTGTTTTTTTAATTATTTCTCACCTATTTCTCACCTTTATGGTTTGCGGTTTCTTTTGATGAGCCGCTTTTTGCGTATGCTTGGTTGTATTTTTGCAAGGTTCGTTGATGACGTCATAGCTTGTAGTTTGTAAGGTAATGACGTCACGGTTTGTATTTTGGAATGGGAATTGGAATGATACGTCACAACCTTCTTTTGTTAAGGGAATCTTCCAGCCAATCACAGTCCAGCATTGCTGACGTCACGGTTTCTCTCTTACTTTGAAAAACTTGAAAGCCGAACAAACAAACGAACGCACGCTCTTAAAAACTCGATTTTCTCGTCTACAGTATTCCAGGATTCGAACTCTTGATCTTGAGCCTCCTCCTGATTCATATGCCAAGCCTTTAGACCACTAGACCACGAAGCATTACTTTAAAAAAGGAAAATTCTTTTATTTATGGCTTTGTTTTCGCGCGCGGTCGTCGGTTCGGGTGCGGCACACACACACACACACACACACACACACACACACACACACACACACACACACACCGAGGGTTCGGGCGCGGCGCACACGCACACACGCAGTCGAGAGCGCGGACGCTGGCGCACACACATTTATTATTATTATTATTATTATTTTTCTGTAACCATGGAAACAGTTATATATATATATATATATATATATATATATATATATATATATATATATATATATATTATATATATATATATATATATATAATATAAAAAAAATATATATATATATATATATATATATATATATATATATATATATATATATATATATATATATATATATATATATATATATATATATATATATATATATATATATATCTTTCTAAGACAAACTTGAACAAAAATTCAATTTTTATATAAGTAAGTTTTAATTTTGTATCGATAAAAAATTACTCAAGAGATGGTCTCGAACTGGGAACATCTCAGTTGCTAGCGGAAGCTCTACCGATACTCCATCGAGCCAATACGTGCGGAGAACGGGTTTATAGCTTTTAACATTAATATTTTCTTTTAAATGATTTTGAACGGAAAAAAACTTAGTGTATTTATTATTATTATTTTTTTCTCATGGTTACAGTTATATATATATATATATATATATATATATATATATATATATATATATATATATATATATATATATATATATATATATATATATATATATATATATATATATATATATATTATTTAAAAGTATTTATAATAAATTATAATAGTAGTCGTTTTACAAAAGCTCATAAGCGTGTTTTCTTTTTTTTCATTCGAGAGAAAATGATTTTAAGGCCCGACTATTTTGACATGAAA
>SEYY01020160.1:5000-7500 GCA_009176605.1 Armadillidium nasatum
TCTATCACTTACTTAGATTTATATATTTGCCCATGAGACGATTACGATGTCTGTAAATTTTCTTCAATAAAGGTGAACTTCTCCTTCTTATTACAGACATTGTTGGGAGAAAATGGAAAATTCAAGTGAATAACTTTTGGAGGACTGCAGCTTTTATATAGTTCTTTTTTTACCCGATTTTCGACTACTTTATACTATGGGCTCCATCTTCTTTTGTGGGAAAGAATATTAAATTTACCTTAACCACAGAAATTTATGACTGATACGTTCTCTCTTCTTCTATATATATATATATATATATATATATATATATATATATATATATATATATATATATATATATATATATATATATATATATATATATATATATATATATATATATATATATATATATATTGGTAAGGAAAGGTGAATACTATTCTATCATATTTTCCATTGAAGACGGTCCTGAATTCCCTCCAAAAAATATTCATTTTAAGAACAAATTTTTAGATTAGTATCATTTTATCCGTTATATTAAGGCATGACAGACACCTGTTGTCTATTTTTCAAGGACAGAGTCATAAAAAGTAATCATTATGGATCGTATTTTTCAATATATAAATGAAGATTTAGAGCAAGTTGTGGTAAAGGAAAAATAAACTCGAGCATCTCTGTGATCTCTTGAGGTCTAAGTTACAAATAATCAGTTTGATCTCATATGGAGAGGTACGTAGTAAGATATTTCAGTAAATGCTGGTGTGGGAATCAAGTGGGGAAGGGTATGAGGGAGGGAAGAAAAAATCCATATAAAGCAGAGATTTTCTAAGACACGGAATTATATTCTATAGCTCTCTTTTACTTCGAAGATGGAATCTCATCGTGTATTCAAACGCGAAAGTGTCTCTGAACTTCTCAACTGGGAAATAGACTTTGAAAATATTAAGTTTACTTTTCAAAGAAAAATCGACGGGGAAGATTATTTTTCATGCAGTTCATCAACACCTAGCAAGAATAGGAAGATATTTATCACTGTAAGTCAGTTACGCCAAATTTTCGATACACTAGATATATGGGTATACGAAGACTTCACTCTATTATCTGAACCGGCTTATCCCTGTGATGAAAAGTGCATATTTTTAAATCCTATTCTGGATGAAAAACGTATTCTTCTAAGCTATATAACAAAATTGTCAACTAGTATTGTAGATGTGCGACTGAGAGTGTTTCACGAAGAAACAGACGCATTCGTGTTTTCAAATTATGGCTTTACAATCCGAGGCGAGGAGCAAATATTTAGATTTCTAACGCTACGTGAAGAATTTGAATCTAAAATTGAAAAAGTTGAAAAATTCGAAAATTATCTACAAAAAGCTTTCGCCATTCTCTACGCAATGTATAAAGATAAGATAAATACAGATCCTAGCTTTACAAGCCTAGAAATATTGGAGGAGGCCAACAGGAATGAATTTGGTAAACGTTGGAGTAATCAAGTACTTAAAGTTCAAATAAAGAATCCTGAAGCTTTACACATACCTGGCAATAGCATCTTCCACTATATTAATTCACGATGCCGTAAGGAGTTGAAAGAACATATTGATTTGTTTGACAAGGTTGAATCTTTTTTAAAATGACCTTAAGTGCAATTATTATATATATATATATATATATATATATATATATATATATATATATATATATATATATATATATATATATATATATATATATATATATATATATATATATATATATATATATATATATATATATATATATATATAATATATATATATATATATATATATATATATATATATATATATATATATATATATATATATATATATATATATATATATATATATATATTATATATATATATATTATATATATATAATATATATATATATATATATATATATATATATATATATATATATATATATATATATATTATATATATATATTATTAAATATACAAAAATTTTAAATCTTGTATAAATATATATATTATATATATATATATTTATATATATATATATATATATATATATATATATATATATATATATATATATATATATATATATATATTATTATATTTTTATTTTTTTTTTTTTTTTTTTTTTTTTTAAATAAAAATAAAAAAAACAAAATGATTTATTTTAATACCCCTCCCTTTAGTAACATTGTAATTATTTCACATATTTGGTTTTAATGAAAGGAGATGCATACGACTTATTTCTTCATCTAAAATATTTATTTATTCTATACGTACATTTAATACAAAAGATTCGTTGCTTTTATACGGATCTTCCCACCATTAGCATCGTGTCATGGTGAAATATTAAGGAAAATAGGTCGCCAAACTGATTATTCTTGTAGCTTAACTGGTCTATATATATATATATATAAAGAAAATGAGAATAGAGCACTAAGGTGTATTAGCTGAAAAAAAAAAAATGTATCTATTAATAAGAAATATTTTTAAAATTGATTGATTATAAATGATAGT
>SEYY01020161.1:0-14733 GCA_009176605.1 Armadillidium nasatum
TTCTCGACCTTTAACCTACGTTGGAGATGATTTAAATGAGGAGGAATTTCTTACTCCTTCTCATCTTTTATATGGACATCTTCTTCACACAATTCCTATTCCTGAGGAAAATTTGGAATTTGATACTTATAACGACACAAATAAACTCAGTAAGAGATATCGTTATATACTTAATCTTATTCATAAGTTTCAACAACGTTGGAAAAAAGACTATCTCTTACATCTTCGTCAAACTATAAATAATTCAAATCGTCCTAAAATAAAACTAGGAGAAATTGTATTAATAGAAGGTGACAATTCACGTTTAAAATGGAAGCTGGGAAAAATTGTTGATCTACATACCTCACCAGATGGGTTTACAAGATCTGCTTCTATTAAAACTAAAACTGGAATAATTACAAGAGCTATTGTTCATTTATATCCTTTGGAAATTTATTCAAATCCGCATAACTCCTCCATTGAGGAGACTTCTGCACCATTAACCTCTCTTCCCTAGACCCTCTCGTCAAGCCAAAATTGTGGCGAGACAGAGAATTAAAAATATAATAACAGAAGAGAACTAAAATTTGTAATTTTTAAATTTACTAAATTTATATTAAAGCATGATTTTGGCTAGAAATTGACATTTCTTATTTATTTTAATAACTATAATATTTATTTTATACATGTATATATATATATATATATATATATATATATATATATATATATATATATATATATATATATATTTTTTTTTTTCTTTAAATTTGAATGAATAAGAAATAATTCCTTTATTTAGATAATTTATATTTTTACTTTTTTAGCTCCAGCCTATTTTCTCAGAAATCATTAAATAACTCTATTACTTAAATTTCTAACTTTGTGAACTTTTACTTTTAAATTCATTTAGGTTGCTGTATCAAAGAATCTCTCGTAGGAATGATTCTTTCTTATCGATCACATGAGTAGAGCATTGGACTTATAAGGAATATAATTTCCTGTTTTTTTTTTTAACTGACCCTTTTCAAAGATTCTTTTACCATTGGTCATGCTCTCTTGCATGATTAAATGGGGTCTAAAACCAGAGTTACCACTGCGACTGAAAAAAAACAGTGTCGTTAATTTTTGGTTTAAGAGTCTGAAATAGAGTTTGCCACTGCGACTGAGATAAAACAGTGTCGTCAACCTTTATTTGGGACTAGACAAAAAATTTTTTAAATATTTCATCCTTTAAATTTCTTTTACTACGTCAGTTGAAAAAAAAAAATTATTATTATTATTATTATTATTATTATTATTATTATTATTATTATTATTATTATTATTATTATTATTATAGTATTTTGTTTGCTCATTGTGACTTTAGGAGAGAGTCTGATCCTTATAGAGAGCTCTTCTATTGATGGGAAACCTGATGATGGAACTAATTTATTTACTCCTAAAACTTTATTTTCTCCTTTTGATTTTAGATAAAAAGGTTGGACTAATTTTATTTTTTATTCAGTATGTTTAAAAATCTTTTCATTCAAATATAAAGAATTTTTTATCTCTTTCTCACTTTGCTAATTTCCCTTTTCATTTTCTTTTCATTACTGCATTTCAATTTTATATTCCTATTATTTATCTTGTTAATGTCATGATTCTAGAGGAAGTCATATCTTTGATATGGATTTGGTTGATAAGTTGTAAAAGTTTTATTTTTTATTTATTATTATTTATTTATTTATTTATTTTTTTTTTTTTCTTCTCTTGGCAGGGAGTTTAATGTAGCAAATATTATTTAAATACTTGCCACCAAGTATATAAAGGAATATAAGACTTAATTATTTCAGTGTGGTTTTTCCTTATTTAAAAAAAAAGTATCATATTACGCCGCTAAAATTGTACATACGTAAGTATGTTACGTTCTTCAACAGACTCTTATAACGGGACTTTCGAGTTATCAATTTCCTTTTATTAAAAATCTTTATATTTTTTATAAAAAAAAAGCCATTGTCTTTCATCCTTTTCTTGAAAGTTATTGGATATAAATGGCAATTTATTGATACATTACTTTAAAAAATTAAAAGTAATAATTCTAAATTTTAAATGGATTGAATTATTTATCTAGCGATTGGTGGAGTCCGGAACTCTTGGAATATGAGACAAGTGAACAGAATTGCCAAACATTCCAAGTTGGTTATCTTAAAAATTTTTTCAACGAAGCAAAATATGAATGTATTACTGTTGAATTGATTGTAGTTGTATACAAGTATACAAAGTAAAATTTGTTTATATTTCTTCACATGACTAATGGAAAAATTGGTCATAGAAAGGAAATTATATTTTTTATTTACTTCTTAAAGTTGGCCAAACTTGGTTTGCAACATGGCCGAGAATTGTTGTGTTTGTAATATCTTTACGACTAAGCTTTTAAATAAGTTAGAAGCTTTACATTCAACAAAGAGAAGTATTTTTAAAACAAACAAAATTGCATCTTCCTTAATTTTTAGTAAACAAATATCTGTTATCAGTTTTAAAGATTAAATTTGTTTTATAGTTGTAAATCTTGTGACCTCTGATAACAAAATTCATCGTAAATAGTAAAATACCTTTTTAATGAAAGGTGACTTTAGGAATGTTTAGAGAACGGGAAGGAAAGTAAGGGAAACTATTATTTTATGGGTAAATAAAGCCTTTTCATCGCTGTTTGAGGTTAGTTGGCTAATTTAAAAATTAGAATAAAACACATTTCTTCTGTTAGAAGATTTTCTTGTTTTTCTTTTTACTTAGAAACTAGGATTACTTTTCGGTCGACTTGTCGGAGTATAAATAGGTAGAAATTAGCATACTTCGGCATTCTTAGACGTTCTTTCTTATAAGAAGGTTTTAGAATTTTTAACCTGTGAATATTGGAACTATAGATTACCTCCCTTATATCATTATTAAATCGTTTCTTTTTAGTTCCATTATTTAAATTAAATTCGCAGGTTAAATTATCTTTATTATTTTTATTTGCATAGTTGTTTTAAACTTTGCAAATCCCAATTAGGATTAAAACTTCTGATTCTAATCAGAAGGAGGCCTAAGCCAGGGTCTGGTTATGCTTTTTTTTTATAAATAACCAGACGGAAATATTTTATTAACTTTGTTCGATTTGGTTTAATTCTTAGTTAGGTTTTTTCTCGGTACGCCTCACTTAAAATTCTGGTAAGTTAAAAAGAAAAGAAAAGAAATACCGAGTGTTTTTCCTGTCAACTTAATTCTGAAGTTGATATCTTTTTAGGATTTTCTAGCTTTGAGAGAAGTGGAATTCGTACAGATTCCCCTTCTCCGGTGAGTACTAAAACGAAAATCCTATTAAGACTTCAACTTAGTCTTTCCTTATTTAATTGTCTTCCTACGCGAAGTTGTAGAATTTAAGTTTTGTCTTGAATTCTACAATTTCCTACGTTGAAAAACAGACAATTAAATATCTTCTAGATTCATCTTTTTATTTTTTATTTCAGATGTGAGGTAATCGTCATTAGTTTAGGGAATTTTCGGTTATTTCAAGTTCCTATCCTATCCTCCTTTCTATTTTTTCGGTGAGACTTAAAACACCTTTCTTCGGTGTTTAAAAAATTTCATTCACAGCTTTGCTTACAACATATAATACACAATAGGATTTTTTTTTTGTTTGTTTATTAGAATCATTTACACCTTTAAATTGTTAGGTTACATTTGAGTTATTATTTCAGTAATATTTATAATGTTCTTGGTAGATAAAATAAATCTACTTATTAGAAGTTCCACTCTAGAATTAATGGAGTGACTTGTAAATAAAATAATTATTGTAAATATTAAGAGTTGCTGTTTTTTAAATAAGACAGTCAGATACTTAATTATAACTTAGTTCTAAGTTAAAAAATTGGTTTATTTACACTCTTAGTATTTAGATGTAAATAAAACTTTACTGTATAAACTTAAAGTTTATAAAATAATGGACTCTTTAACTTATAAGTTAGATATTATTAATTAAGTAAGATAGCTTTACTATATTATTTAGTTGTATATTGACGCTTTAACTATATTATATTATATTTATTTATTTATAAATTATTTATTATATTATATTTATTTTTTGGTTTATTTAAATACATTACTGTATCCATAATCAAATATTAACGTAACGTCAACAACATTTGGATTATAATTATTTATTATATTCATTACAGACCCCTTTTACTATCCTTATAATAAAATAAACATGAAAATTATTCTCACTTTTATCCTCTTACTTTCTTCAGTTCTGAAGGATTGTCTCTTCAGTTAATTTCGAATCAAGCCATTCTTAAATATCTTAGAGAATAGTTCTCACAATTCTTTTGAGATGGTTTGGTTCGAAAGGAGAGGGTAGGAAGGTTAAAGTTTTATTTTAAATAGATTATTTATTTTATATAAGAATAAAGAGACCCAATCTTTGGCTATTCCCTTGTTGTCTAACGAAAGTGGGTCATTTCAATTGAAGACACAAAGGAATAGGTTGAAATGTGCTCCGAATGAAACTTAGAGTTGGCAACTAGAGTTGTTGATTCTCCCCATTCGTATTTCTCATTCCTATAACAAAATACAGTCCACTACCGAAAATTAAATGCGAATGGGTGTATCATTTAAATCAAATTATCTTAGTTATATTTTTCATTCGGAAGTAAACTAAGTCAGGAGGTTGTCAGGGAGGGAAAATATTTTTTTGCTTTTTTCCTTTTTGATAATCTCTTGAATTTGGTTGACTACAGTATAATATCTGACACATTTCTTTTTGGTCATTCTGAACCGGATGACTATCCTTGTTTAAGATCACTCTTACAAGGCAAATTACTTAAATAATATTATTTTTGCTTAAAATATTAATTTATTGATGTCTCTTCCGAATTTATCTAATCCATTTAAAGAAATGGAAAATAAAACTTCATTAATTCCTCCCTTTAAGGGTTTAAATCCTGTACAGAAAAGGAGAGGCATCAGAATACAGACCACTAAGTCTGTACAAAAACTAGAATCTTTATTAGAGACTGACATTGATATAAATAAAATCAATGGAGTCATTAAAACTTTAGAGCGTTGTCTAGAAGATCTTGCACTTCTAGATGAAACCATCCAAGCTAATTTGGATGAGACAACTTTTATTTCTGACCTAGAAGAGTCAATAGAACGTAGAGAGACTGTAGAAACAATTCTACATAAAGCCTACTTAATTTTAAAGGAAGAAGAAAAGAACTCTAGAAAAAGCTCTAGAAGTTCAGATGACGAAACTTCTTCTCATAAATCAGAATATAAATATAAATCAAATAGAAAGACAGAATTATTCAGACTTCCACAGAAAAAACTTCCTTGTTTTAGTGGAGAAATTTTAGAGTTTAACTCTTTCTTAGAGTCCTTTTTGTCCATAGTAGAAGACAGAGGATTCTCTAATATTGACAAATTACAATGTCTCTTAGACTGTTTAAAGGGACCTGCACTTACAAGTGTTTCTGGTTATGCAAGAATCGGTGATAACTATCCGATCATTCTTAACCAACTAAAACGAGATTTTGGCAATTCTCGTAAATTAATAGAAACTTTAATATTAAAAATAACTGCTATTCCTTCTCCTAAATATAATTATACAAGTTTATTTAATTTTAAAGCAAATATTCATTGCTATTTTGAGTCATTAAAAACTCAAAAAATTATTGGTGATTGTCAAGGCTGTTCCATCATTTTAGGAACCATTTTAGCTCAAAAACTGCCTTCAGAATTGATCTCTCATCTCCCATTAGGGGAACCAAGAGACAACTGGACAGTTGATCTTGTTTTAGAGATCATCTCTAAAAATCTCTATACTCTGGAAACAGTAGGGCAAACATTAATCTTGCCTGAAAACCAGAGAAAAGAGAAATCACAAAATTTTAATCATAAATTTAATGAGCATAAAAACTTTCATAAAAAGGAAGAAAAGCCAAGACAAGTAACCACTTTAAATATAAATTCAGGAACTAAGCCTAAGACTCAAACTCTTGTATATAATAAACCTATAACTCAGACTCAACCTCAGAGTCAATTACCGAGTCAAGCTAAAGCTCCTAAATGTGTCTACTGTAGAGGAGAGCATTATTCTTCCAACTGTAACATATTAAATTTAAAATCTAAGGCAGTTGTTTGTTCAACAAAATAAACACTGCTCAAAGTGTTTAAACACTTTTCATAATACTTCTCAGTGCACAAGCACTAAAACTTGTTATTTATGCAAGTCTCCAGATCACCATACATCATTGTGTGACAGAGAGACTCATAAAAATCAATCTTCAGAATCTCATGCCAACTCTGTCTCTACATTACAAATATGAGACAGGATTGGTGTTGCCTTACCTCTTGCAGATATTGAAGTATACAAACAAACTTCAACCATTCCAGTTCGCACTCTTTTTGACCTTGGGAGTCAACGGAACATTGATTTCTAGGTCAATAGCGAAAATATTAAAATCTCCAATTAAATTTAAAATTCAGCTTTGCATAAATGGCATTAATAAGAAAGGAGCTGTAGCCCTTTATGATGTCATTGATATTAATATAAAAACTAATGAAGGAAATATTATAATATCTGCCCCTGTAGTAGATACTCTTCCATCTGATATATATATTCCTGGTTTGGTTCAAACAACAAATTTATTAAGGCAACACCATGTAAAATTATCAAATCCTTACCCTCCTAGTGACTATGTCAATGACTTAGGCATACTTATAGGAGCAGACTATATAAATAAATTCCTTAAGTCTTTTAAAACTTTTAAAGGAATAAATCTTATAGACACACCTTTTGGCAGTGCTCTTTATGGAGAATTGCCTTTTACATCAAAAGAAAAAGATGCCCAGATCACTCTGGTGTCTTCTTTTAAAATAGGAATCAATTTTATTAATGAAATTGATCCTTTAAAAATTTTAACTTCTCAAGAACTCCATTCTAAAGAAGAAATTTTAAATAAAACTTCTTATGGAGAATCATCTTTTATTTCTTCAACAGAAAATTATACTTCTTCTAATTTAAATCTTTCCATTGAAGGGACCTCGACTAATCAGCAGTCTCTAGAGGACATTTTAAAACCTTCAATTGAAAACAACTTTATCTCTTCTATTTCTGTTGAAGAAGATCATAAATATTTTAAAACCTCAGAGGATCTAGATAAACTCTGGACTCTTAATCATATCGGCATTTTACCCGATGAGAAATTTACAAATTCTGATAAGACTACCATAGCAGCTTTTCAGGATAGTTTATCTTTTAAAAATGGTAAATATGAAGTGTCTCTTCCTTGGAGGAAGGATCATCCAGATTTGCCAGATAATTATTCTTTATCAAAAAGACGTTTATACAGCGTTCTTAAAAAACTTCAATTAAACCCTGAACTTCTGAAAGCGTATTCAGAAGTCTTTATTGATTATTTAAAACGCGATTATATTGAAGAAATAGGCCCTTCCACTCCGGTACATCCGGAAGGGAAATTACATTATCTTACCTCATTCAGGTGTTCTTAAAAAATCAAATACTACTGCTTTAAGAGTCGTATTTGATGCTTCCTCTAATTTTCCAAGTTTAAACAGCTGTCTCTACAGTGGGCCTACCCTGTTAACTGAACTTGGAAAAGTGCTTTTAAAATTTAGAATTAAATCTTTTGCAGTCAGTGCTGATATTGAGAAAGCCTTCCTCGGTATCAAACTGTCTGAGAAAGACAGAGACTCTGTAAGATTTCTTTGGCTAAAAGATCCAGGAGACATTAAGAGTCCTATAATTACTTATCGTTTTAAATCAGTTCTTTTTGGAGCTACTAGTTCTCCATTTCTTCTCGCTGCTTGTTTAAAACATCATATATCTAATTCTAATACCAAATATAAAAATGAACTTTTGTCTCAACTATATGTTGACAATATTTTTGCTACATTTAATAATGAGGAAGAACTAAGAGATTTCTTTCTTGAAAGTCGTTCTATATTTAATAGTGCTGGCTTAAATTTACGAGAATGGATCTCAAATTCTGAAACTTTAAACCAAGAGTTCAAAAACAAGGGTTTAGGGATCGATTCTTCTACTATTAAAATTTTAGGATTAGAATGGGATTCAGAACATGACACCATTACTTATCCAAATAAAAAATTAGATGACACAGCTCATACTAAAAGAACTATATTAAGCAATTTAGCATTCTTTATTTGATCCTTGTGGAATTTTAAGTCCAATTTCAATAAAAGGTAAAGTTTTACTCCAAAAAATATGGTCTAGCGGAGTGAACTGGGATCAACGCATTTCAGATTCTTTACAACAAGAATATAAAAAAATTGCCTTGTTGTTAAATGAGTCTCAATCTTTGATTTTACCTAGACAATTAATTTATTCTAATAATGTAGAGTTGCATGCATTTTCAGATGCATGTCAAACTGCATATTCAAGTGTTGTTTATGTAGTCTCTCATTTAAATAATCAACCTTATGTAAATATATTAATTTCAAAGTCTAAGGTTTCGCCTCTTAAACAATTAACTATTCCTAGACTTGAATTAATGAGTGTTCTTTTATCATCACGTTTAATAAAGTATGTGAAAGACACCTTTAAAAATATCTTTAAATATTGAAAGTATTCATGTGTGGTCTGATAATCCAAGCTACACTTCAGTGGATACATACTACCAAACCTCTTCCTGTTTTTAACCAAAACAGAGTGGATGAAATTCGAGGAAAATATTCCAGATGCAAATTATCATTATGTACCTACAAAAGACAATCCTGCAGATGGAGCCTGTCGAGGTACTAATATTAAATATCTTTTTTCTAAATTTTGGCTGGAAGGTCCATCTTGGATAACTGACCAAAATCAATGGCCGGTATGGATTGAAAATCCATCTTATTTAGCATCAAATAATTTAATAAATATTTCTGATATTAATGTAAAAAATAATAAAAATGAAATTAAATTCGATAATTTATTTAATCTTGAAGATTATTCTTCATTAAATAAAGTATATCGACTAACTGCCTTAGTGTTAAGATTTGTTACAAATCTTAAAAATTCTCGCAAAAACTTGCCTCTTATTAAATCTTCTAAAGAACCTCTCTTTTCTCACAATTTCTCCATTGATGAAATGAGTAAAGCAGAGACTTACTGGATTCAAAATGTTCAACAACAACATTATGAACCAGAAATTTCTTGTTTAAAATTCAATTCTCCCCTTACTCAAACCATAAAAATTTTCAGTTTAAAATTGGTAGAAAACATTTTAAGATGTAATCTCCGATTGAATAATTCCTCTCTTCCATATGAAACCAAGTTTCCTATATTTTTACCTTATAAATCTTCCTTTGTAAATTTACTTATATGGAAATACCATTATGATTATCATCATGTCGGTATTTCAGAATTAATTAACTTTATTAGACAGAAATTTTATTTCCCGCGAATGCGACAAACTTTGAGGAAAATATTGAGATCTTGTGTACTCTGTAAGAGACTTACAAGCCATACATTTTAAATCTGCCCCTCTAGCTTCACTACCCAAAGTCAGGGTAACTGAATGTAACCCCTTTACCACAGTTGGTGTTGATTTAAGCGGTAGTTTTCAAGTCAAAGTTTCTAAAAATATAATTAAAAAATGTTATATTGTTCTTTTCACTTGTGCTGTATATAGAGCAGTTCATCTTGAACTTGTTTTCGATAATGGAGTAGAATCCTTTCTACTAGCCTTTCGTCGATTTATAAATCGTCGAGGAAAGCCATCAGTTTTATATTCCGATAATGCTTTAAATTTTAAAGGAGCTTCTGAATATATAAAATATCCTTCATACGTTACCTTCAATTAAAGATTTTCTTTTAAAAAACTCTATTGTATGGAGATTTAACCCAGCTAGGGCCAGTTTTTTTGGTGGATTCTATGAACGCTTAGTCGGGATTTGTAAACTTCATTTAAAACGTACTTTACAAAATTCTCTTGTTACGTTTGATGAATTTAATACAGTTTTAACTGAAGTTGAAAACACTATGAATTCTCGACCTTTAACCTACGTTGGAGATGATTTAAATGAGGAGGAATTTCTTACTCCTTCTCATCTTTTATATGGACATCTTCTTCACACAATTCCTATTCCTGAGGAAAATTTGGAATTTGATACTTATAACGACACAAATAAACTCAGTAAGAGATATCGTTATATACTTAATCTTATTCATAAGTTTCAACAACGTTGGAAAAAAGACTATCTCTTACATCTTCGTCAAACTATAAATAATTCAAATCGTCCTAAAATAAAACTAGGAGAAATTGTATTAATAGAAGGTGACAATTCACGTTTAAAATGGAAGCTGGGAAAAATTGTTGATCTACATACCTCACCAGATGGGTTTACAAGATCTGCTTCTATTAAAACTAAAACTGGAATAATTACAAGAGCTATTGTTCATTTATATCCTTTGGAAATTTATTCAAATCCGCATAACTCCTCCATTGAGGAGACTTCTGCACCATTAACCTCTCTTCCTAGACCCTCTCGTCAAGCCAAAATTGTGGCGAGACAGAGAATTAAAAATATAATAACAGAAGAGAACTAAAATTTGTAATTTTTAAATTTACTAAATTTATATTAAAGCATGATTTTGGCTAGAAATTGACATTTCTTATTTATTTTAATAACTATAATATTTATATACATGTATATATATTATATATATATATATATATATATATATATATATATATATATATATATATATTATATATATATATATATATATATATATATATATTATATATTTATATTTTTTTCTTTCTTTCTTTAAATTTGAATGAATAAGAAATAATTCCTTTATTTATATAATTTATATTTTTACTTTTTTAGCTCCAGCCTATTTTGTCAGAAATCATTAAATAACTCTATTACTTAAATTTCTAACTTTGTGAACTTTTACTTTTAAACTCATTTAGGTTGCTGTATCAAAGAATCTCTCGTAGGAATGATTCTTTCTTATCGATCACTTGAGTAGAGCATTGATGACTTATAAGGAATATAAATTCCTGTTTTTTTTTTTAACTGACCCTTTTCAAAGATTCTTTTACCATTGGTCATGCTCTCTTGCATGATTAAATGGGGTCTAAAACCAGAGTTACCACTGCGACTGAAAAAAAACAGTGTCGTTAATTTTTGGTTTAAGAGTCTGAAATAGAGTTTGCCACTGCGACTGAGATAAAACAGTGTCGTCAACCTTTATTTGGGACTAGACAAAAAATTTTTTAAAATATTTCATCCTTTAAATTTCTTTTACTACGTCAGTTGAAAAAAAAAAATTATTATTATTATTATTATTATTATTATTATTATTATTATTATTATTATTATTATTATTACTTTTGTTTGCTCATTGTGACTTTAGGAGAGAGTCTGATCCTTATAGAGAGCTCTTCTATTGATGGGAAACCTGATGATGAAACTAATTTATTTACTCCTAAAACTTTATTTTCTCTTTTTTTGATTTTAGATAAAAAGGTTGGACTAATTTATTTTTTATTCAGTATGTTTAAAAATCTTTTCATTCAAATATAAAGAATTTTTTATCTCTTTCTCTCTTGCTAATTTCCCTTTCATCTTTTTTTCTTTTCATTACTGCATTTCAATTTTATATTCCTATTACTTTATCTCGTTAATGTCATGATTCTAGTGGAAGTCATATCTTTGATATGGATTTGGTTGATAAGTTGTAAAAGTTTTATATTATTATTTATTTTATTTATTTTTTTTTTATTTATTTTTTTTTTTTTTTTCTCTTGGCAGGGAGTTTAATGTAGCAAATCTTATTTAAATATTTACTACCAAGGATATAAATGAGAATAGAACTTGATAAATTTGAAATTTCAGTATGGTAATACCGTATATTGCTTCTAAAAATTATACGCGCATGTAAACACTTACACATGTGCGTATTTTATGTGAGTCAAATGTACGTTCTTCAACAGACTCTTATAACGGGACTTTCGAGTTGTCAATTTCGTTTTATTAAAAACCTTTATATTTTTTATTAAAAAAGCCATTATCTTTCATTCTTCTATTAAAAGTTATTAAATATAAATAAAATTTAATAATATATTACTTTAAAAATTAAAAGTAATAATTTAAACTTTAAATGGATTGAATTATTTATCTGGCGATTGTGGAGTCCGGAACTCTTGGAATATGAGACAGGTGAATCAGAATTGCCAAACATTCCAAATTGGTTATCTTAAAAATTTTTCAACGAAGCAAAATATGAATATATTACTATTGAATTGATTGTATTGTATACAAATATACAAAGTAAATTTGTTTATATTTCTTCACATGACTAATGGAAAAATTGGTCATAGAAATGAAATTTAACTTTTTTTTATTTACTTTTAAAGTTGGCCAAACTTTGGTTTGCAACATGGCCGAGAATTGTTGTGCTTGTAATATCTTTACGACTAAGCTTTTAAATAAGTTAGAAGCTTTACATTCAACAAAGAGAAGTATTTTTAAAACAAACAAAATTGCATCTTCCTTAATTTTTAGTAAACAGGTATCTGTTATCAGTTTTAAAGATTAAATTTGTTTTATAGTTGTAAATCTTGTGACCTCTGATAACAAAATTCATCGTAAATAGTAAAATACCTTTGTTAATGAAAGGTGACTTTAGGAATGTTTAGAGAACGGGAAGGAAATTAAAGGAAAACTATTATTTTATGGGTAAATAAAGCCTTTTCATCGCTGCTTGTGGTTAGTTGGCTAATTTAAAAATTAGAATAAAACACATTTCTCCTGTTAAAGATTTTCTTGTTTTTCTTTTTACTTAAGAAACTAGAATTACCTTTTCCGTCGATTGTCGGAGTATAAAAAGGTGAAATTTGCATATTTCATTCTTAGACAAGTTCTTTCTTATAAGAAGGTTTTAGAATTTTTAACCTGTGAATATTTGGAACTATAGATTACCTCCCTTATATCATTTTAAATCGTTTCTTTTTAGTTCCATTATTTTAAATTAGATTCGCAGGTTAAATTATCTTTATTATTTATTTTTGCATAGTTGTTTTAAACTTTGCAAATCCCAATTAGGATTTAAAACTCTGATTCTAATCAGAGGAGGCCTTAAGCCAGGGTCTGGTTATGCTTTTTTTTTATAAATAACCAGACGGAAATATTTTATTAACTTTGCACGAATTTGGTTTAATTCTTAGTTAGGTTTTTTTTCGGTACGCCTCACCTATAAAATTCTGGTAAGTTAAAAAGAAAAGAAAGTACCGAGTGTTTTTCCTGTCAACTTAATTCTGAAGTTGATATCTTTTTAGGATTTTCTAGCTTTGAGAGAAGTGGAATTCGTACAGATTCCCCTTCTCCGGTGAGTACTAAAACGAAAATCCTATTAAGACTTCAACTTAGTCTTTCCTTATTTAATTGTCTTCCTACGCGAAGTTGTAGAATTTAAGTTTTGTCTTGAATTCTACAATTTCCTACGTTGAAAAACAGACAATTAAATATATCTTCTAGATTCATCTTTTTATTTTTTATTTCAGATGTGAGGTAATCATCATTAGTTTAGGGAATTTCGGTTATTTCAAGTTCCTATCCTATCCTCCTTACTATCTTTTTCGGTGAGACTTAAAACACCTTTCTTCGGTGTTTAAAAAATTTCAATTCACAGCTTTGCTTACAACATATACACAATAGGATTTTTTTTATTGTTTGTTTATTAGAATCATTTACACCTTTAAATTGTTAGGTTACATTTGAGTATTTATTTCAGTAATATTTATAATGTTCTTGGTAGATAAAATAAATCTACTTATTAGAAGTTCCACTCTAGAATTAATGGAGTGACTTGTAAATAAAATAATTATTGTAAATATTAAGAGTTGCTGTTTTTAAATAAGACAGTCAGATACTTAATTATAACTTAGTTCTAAGTTAAAAAATTGGTTTATTTACACTCTTAGTATTTAGATGTAAATAAAACTTTACTGTATAAACTTAAAGTTTATAAAAATAATGGACTCTTTAACTTATAAGTTAGATTATTAATTAAGTATATTATTTTACTATTAATTTAGATATATACGCTTTAATATTTATTTATATTTATTTATTTTTTTTTTTATTTAAATACATTACTGTATCCATAATCAAATATTAACGTAACGTCAACAACATTTGGATTATATTATTTATTATATTCATTACAGACCCCTTTTACTATCCTTATAATAAAAATAAACATGAAAATTATTCTCACTTTTATCCTCTTACTTCTTCAGTTCTGAAGGATTGTCTCTTCAGTTAATTTCGAATCAAGCCATTCTTAAATATCTTAGAGAATAGTTCTCACAATTCTTTTGAGATGGTTTGGTTCGAAAGGAGAGGGTAGGAAGGTTAAAGTTTTATTTTAAATAGATTATTTATTTTATATAAGAATAAAGAGACCCAATCTTTGGCTATTCCTTTGTTGTCTAACGAAAGTGGGTCATTTCAATTGAAGACACAAAGGAATAGGTTGAAATGTGCTCCGAATGAAACTTAGAGTTGGCAACTAGAGTTGTTGATTCTCCCCATTCGTATTTCTCATTCCTATAACAAAATACAGTCCACTACCAAAATTAAATGCGAATGGGTGTATCGTTTAAATCAAATTATCTTAGTTATTTTTTTTTTCATTCGGAAGTAAACTAAGTCAGGAGGTTGTTAGGGAGGGAAAATATTTTTTTGCTTTTT
>SEYY01020162.1:2500-7500 GCA_009176605.1 Armadillidium nasatum
GTGTGCGTGCGCGTGCGTACGTGCGTGCGTGCGTGCGTGCGTGCGTGCGTGATGGGCACATGGTGTAAATTAAAATTATTTCTTGAAAGAATGTTGAACCTCTTGTTTAAGTTGCTCATTCCTAATACTCACAAGGCTGTTCATCTGAAGAAAAAAATTTTTTTTTTTTTCTTTCTGTTTTTTTTTTTTTTTTTCCCCCTCTTTTCAATTTCGAATTGGTACCACTTCAACGTTTTAAACATTTCATTATTTTCCATTCCTTTTTTTTTTTTTAATCATATTTTATTAAAAATTTTATTATATTATATTATTTTTTATTATTATTATTATTATTATTATTATTATTATTTTTTAACTCTTTTGTTCTGCATTTCTTTTTATGTCTTGTGCATAATATTATTCCTGTCTTCGGTGTCTACTTACCGTCCCATGGGACATCTTGACAGAAAGACTTAAGAAACAGAAGTAACGATTATAATGATTTGTCATTTCCGTAACATTGTTTGAAGTACGACACTCACAATCAAACTAACGCTTCTCGTATCATTCATTACCAAGGACGCCGAGTCGGTTTTAGCCTAAGATAATGAGGAGACCCGGGGTACGAAACCCTTGTGATGTTGATGTTTCAGAATTTATAATAGTAGACCCGACATGGGCATTGCCTTATTCAAGGAAGGAGAACTTTCTAGGTAGTTCCTACCTAAGATCCGCATGTTGATGTTTTAGTAATTAGATGTGTACCTATGTACTTCCTCATAGTTTAAAAAAAATGTATTGAATAGGTAGCCCTAAGTGATGTTAATCACATCTGAGAAAAATGACTTGTAACCTGTATATAAGGAAGGTTATCTTATCTGTTGTAGCGTTAATGGGATAGATTTGATTTTTGTTGTAGATCTTATACAAAGTTTCTTTCTTGATAATAATAATAAATATTTCTCAATTAATCAATTTAAAAAAAATAATTCACAATTGGAATTATTCTCATTGACTTTGGTTCTATCGGAGATTGATTAAAAAAAATATAATAAGAAATCTTTAGAGGAATTGGTGACTTTGGTTAAGTGAATAAATGGTGATTCTCTCTCTCTCTCTCTCTCTCTCTCTCTCTCTCTCTCTCTCTCTCTCTCTCTCTCTCTCTCTCTCTCTCTCTCTCTCTCTCTCAAATTCAGGGCTGCGGAGCTGGAAAATATTTTTATTGGCTCCCTTCAATTCCTGCTCCGTTTTATTAATAATCTGTTTCTGCTCCGTCATAATAAAATTGCCCGGCTCCGGCTCTCTGTAGCAGAAATTGTATTTGGCTCTGTCGGCCACCGGTTTTATTTATTTGTTTTTTTTTTATTAGTCTCCCTGTCTCACTACCTTGCTGTTCCATCTCTGCAACCATCCTTCAATCGCATGAATGTGTCTGAGAAATGCAGAAAAATGTGTCTTTGCAAAGGCCATGTGGCCTAATAACATGTGATTTAGCTCCATCTGGCAACTTATTCTCCCATTTTCTTGTTTCTAATTGTAACGTGATATTCTTTGTTTTTATTCAATGTTAATTCTACGTATACTTTTATTTTAACGTTGCAATTCAGGAGTGTTAAAACCAACACAATGGAAAAATGTTCTCTCTTTTAACCTTTATGTATAAGGAATAAGGAGGCTCATTTTTCTCTTTTTCTTGCGAGGGAGTTGTCAGATTCCGGTTTGGAATCTTTCAGTTTTAATGTATAACCTTTACCACCTTTTATAGGGAACAATTTTATAAAATAAAAGCCGTACAAAATGAAGATTGTGTTCATAATACCTCAGACGTTATTATCCATAATAATAATGATAATAATAATAATAATCCAAATATATCAATATAATAATAATTAATAATAATTATGTTAATTTTTAAAATAACTGTTAATTCAAATAATTAAGTTTTAGGGAGTTATGGAAGTAGCGAAAGACGCATTTAGCGCCTATTTCAAATTTTTTGGAAAAGACTCAATGGCATGGCACACCGCAACATTCTGCTCTACGGTTTGGATCGTACCCCTCCCCCTCCCTTTCCGCCAACTCGTTCAAGAACAAGACAAAGCAAAATTCACAACAAAAAAAGAATAATATAATAAGACATCTTGAACTCAAACTTGTCTAACCGTATCCATCTCTAAAAGTATGTCTGAATTATAAATCCAAAAGAAATTGTCTTTTCTGCTATTGTCGTTGGTGGATGAATCTTCGTTTGGATAATGAAAGAATTGTTGGTTTTAGAGAGTTACAATACACTGTGAAATAGTAGGTCCAATTTTTAATACCATATATTATTAATACGCATTTATGTAGTAATTCTGACTATGAGTTTTACACGGCATCAACGGGGTGTACATCTGAAATTCATAATCATATATTATGTACTGTTTTTTCGTCTAAGAAAAATCTATGAATTTTTTCGTAAAAAACATGAGTCAATGTTTGCACTTAAGTCTTGGCAAAGATTCTAGGTTAAATAAAAATATCGTTTTTAATGACTATGCTTTTAAAAATAATGACGTAGTTTCCAATTGATAACATTGATCCAACATACCGTATATCGTCTTTCAATCAAAATCACCTTTTTTTTTTTTTAAAAAAAAAAAAAAAAAATATTTTTAAGTTCTTTTTAAAAACTTATTTTTCCGTCGAGATAATATTAATTATGCTATTTCCAAATGAACACTTAAAAAAACTTTAAATTTTAAAAAAATTTCTCAGTCTGTTTCAAATCGAAAAGGTCGAGTAATAATAATATTGTTATTATTACCACGAATAATCAAAAGATGTGATGCTCCAAAGTAATTTGAAAGGTAAACTATAATTAATGCCTTCTCAAAATTTTAAGTTACTTCGAAGTTTGAACTCAGATGTGACAGTAATTAAAGCGATGAGGTTAATAATAAATTAACTATAAATTAAATATAGAATTATAACGAATTAAAACTAAATTTCCTCAAAGAAATAGAGTTAAAGAAGGATTGACTTACCTTTTCTCCTTGTTATACCAGGCTCAATGTAGTCAAAAATATCATTAATTTTCTCCCATATGTATCTCTTGAGTTTTAAAGCTGAAAAACTGTTGTTATATTGTAGTTTTTGCAATGCTTTTTGTGAAGCTCGTAACCACATGTAGTGTTTAATGTGAAAACGTTGCTCTATTACTGCCAATGCGTGAGAGATCTTGGATGGAGAACCAGTTCCAAAGAGATCGTTCATTTCTAGACGAAATGTCCAGTCATGTATTTCTTGTATTATTTCATCTACAGATGATTCTGAATGACATTTGGAACATCTCCAAGTTATGTTCTCTTCTTGGACGAAGTAGTGCATTATAACTGACGGACATATCGGACATCTTGGAGAAGAAAAATAACTTCCTAGTTCCGTTGGATCTCTGCATCTTTTGCACATGCAAGTAAAAAAATGGTTTTCAACGAGACACGATTGTCTTTCCCAAACAGGAGAGTCAGTCCCAGTATAACTGATAGCCAATTCGTCTCCTTTATTAATATCGATGGCCGCTCTCATTTCCATATGACCTTCTGGCGTTGAAGTTAAATGAACATTTGGTATACAAGAATGATTCAAAAAACGTACAGTAGGGTATAGGACTTTAATTATGGTTCCCATCTTACTTCGGATTTCAATAGCATTTGCTAGGACCACACCTCTTATATGATGAATTTCATCTTCACCTATATGCATTTTACAAATATCTTTGAAATATCTCACAGCTGCAACTTGATGTGGTTCGTTGCTTTCTTTTAGTCTATTTCCATGACTAGCCATTTCAAACATTATTCTCCAAGCTTTTGGATTCCTTTCTTTTAAAATTAAGCACCTTAAGATAAAAATCAAGTCGTACCTAGGAGTTTCACCAAGACAGGTTGGAGCTCCACAGTGAGTTTTATCTTCTTCGAGCCAAGAACACTCGACAGCATGACTTTCATCTAAGGCGCAACTCATCGAACACATTGGCCAAAAACAATCAGGACACTTGAAGAAATCTTCTTCTAATATTGGTGAATAACATGATAGGCACACTAAGTCAGACGTGCCTAATGGACCTATGACTAGAGGCTCATCCTTAAAGATATAAAGTGCCAGCTTTTATGTTACGAGATGCAGACAAGTGCCTATGATAATAAAAATAACTATAACTGAAACTTACACAATTCACATTTTAACAAGAATGCATTTATAATAATAATAATAATAATAATAATAATAATAATAATAATAATAATAATAATAATAATAATAATAATAATAATAATAATAATAATAATAATAAAAATAGTAATAATAATAATATAAGAATCTCTATATTTAACTACTTACATTCCTACCATAGAGTCAGAGTTAATTTTGAATGGTTTACATTCTCTGAAGTGGTCCTCCCAGTGAAGTCTTTTATGTTCTTTTGAACAGTACCAAACTTCACCACAACTTCCACAACATATTTCACCAACTTCACCGCACCAAGAACAGAGGGATGAATCATCTGCTTCTGAGGTTTTTGTGTTAGTTTCCATTTTCTGCCTTTTTACAATATATATATATATATATATATATATATATATATTATATATATATATATATATATATATATATATATATATATATATATATATATATATATATATATATATATATATATATATATATATAATGCACCATGTCCCGCATGATGCAGGGTGGTGTCGATTGCAGAAATTTAACATTCCTGCAATCATATGTGGGAATAAAATCTGGATGAAATAAATAAATAAATAAACAGTGTTCTAAGCTCTGAAGGAATAGAATTATACTTTCTTCACTCGCTTTAAATTGGCCTAGAAGAAAACTACTCGGCAACGTCGAAATTATTAGGAAGAAACTACAAAATTATTCTTCAAGAATATTAGTCTGATTAGCACTACTCCATTTGAAGAAAAGCCGAGGCAAACTGAGAAACTTTCTCGGCGCAGGCTGCATAAAGT
>SEYY01020162.1:15000-20000 GCA_009176605.1 Armadillidium nasatum
CCAAAATCGAGTTCACACATACATACATTTATGTTTGGGAGTGTGAAAAGTCACATCCATATTTGTATAGATATGAGACAGTCCAATTTGCATCCGGGTTCCCATGTTGTGAGGTATCAGTCGGATTCTGGGATTTCAGGTATAGACCACGGATGTATTTTTTGTATTATGAATAAAAAAATAGGACGTCATTCTCATACCCTGTAAAATGAAGCTTATATTAAAAAAGGGATAATTCATGTCTTTTTAAATTAACTTTTTTTTAAGTTAATTAAATTAAAGTTTATTTTAATTATATAAAATATTTTACATATAGTTTAGTTCATTTGATCTCACTGCTGAATGGGTAAATTTTTTCTTTTACTCTAAAAAACAAAACTCCTTGTTCCTCAGTTATGCTTACAATACAAAACATAAAATTACATTTTTATGACTGACTGAATACTAACACTAATATTAATACTAATTTGATGCTAATAATAAAATTTACACGTACAATGGACAAGTAGATCAAAAAATATATATATTGTATACTGATATTCTGATATTCAAAATTTTGTGAGAAAATACAAAAGAAGAATTTTGTGAAACAGTTAAAAATTTGGTATTCGTCTTAATCTGTACCGGGATACATAAAATAACCAAGAATATCGAATATCTTACTGTTATCATATTTTTCATAAACGAGGAATTTTTTTAAATTTTAAAGGAAATTCAAGTGAAATGAGAAGTACTCAATTTCCCGAAGGAGGCGAAACTAATTTTAAGGTATGCAGTGGCAGGAGAAAGAGTTTGGAGGGCGCTAAGGTTCCTGAAATTACTGACAAGTTTCACGATATAGTTTGCTTGTCGGTCTTGCAAACACTAGGTCTAGGGTTAGAATACCCAAGAAGGAAGTATACTGACAACGCAGGAGGGCATTGGTAGAGAGGTTAAAAATTTTCACATCTGACAGGTTCTACCTAACAGATAGATCAAACAGGTAGATGGTGAGAGAAAAGGTGGTGAGAAAAGTTTAAATGCGACCGATGATTAACGACGGTACAAGAACGTTGAAGAGAAGATAGCGTACATCACATTTGAAACAAAGATCTGATATGTTTTGTTTTTGTCTAAAATGTGAAGCATTTATTTCTAACCGAAACGTTATTGTACATTTATTTATTGTAATTTTTTTCCACAGGGTGATTTCCTAATTCTATCTTCTTGTAAACCCGAGGAAATTAAATTAATTCCCTAAACCTAACAAAAGAACAGAAAAACAAGATTATTGCCAACATTTATCAAAGGTTTTTCATTGTTTTTCAACCGAATTATAATTCGACAAATTGTCTTCGTCGTTTTTATGATAAAATTCGAAACAACTTCAATACCGCTTTCCATAGTCTAATTTACAAACACAACAAGAAAAATAAGACCCAAAGATAAAAATATATATAAATAAATAAATAAACACAGTCAGGTTTTTCGGCTGGAAAAGTGATGTCAGTGTTTGAGATTTTCAAACATTTTCATTAAAAGACTAATTTGGCAAGTTTAGAAAGTCATAACGGTTAATAATGATTCTTGTGCAGCTGTATAAACAGATAATAATAACAGTTTTCTTAGAAAAAACTTGGATGTGGATGATAAAAAAAGGTCTTACAAAGGGTTTGTTCAGACAAGAGATTTCGTCCTTCGAAATCTGGTGAATATTAATTTACTTTGTTGGTGAAAAACTCCAATTCTTCAGATATATCACCATCAAACCCTTATTTTATTCAAATTTTGAGTAATATTTTGAGATTACAAAACTCAATTCCAACATACCTCTACTTGTATGATTATTTCGAAGATTTCCGTGAAGACTTACATAGGCTAGATTAACGCTGGTGGAAATATATCGAACCAGTAGAGATTTTGTTTAGAAATAAATCAAAGTTTAATTTAAGTAAAAAAATCAAATTCAGTGGCTCTAACGTTTCAGGAACCTGAGAGGTTTTGGACTTTGATTAATTTTGATAAATTTTTAAAGAAAAATTCCTCATAATTATCCTCTTTTTTTTAAAAGAAAAATTCCTCATAATTATCCCTTTTTTAAAGAAAATTTCCTCATAATTATTCTTTTTTTAAAAATTTTCCTCATAATTATCCTCTTTTTTAGACGAAAAATTCATCAAATTATCCTCTTTTTTAAAGGAAATTTCCTCATGATTATCCTCTTTTTTAAAAAAATCCGTATAGTCATCTTTTTTTATTTGAAAATTTGTCTTAATTATCTCTTTTTTTTTATTAAAAAATCCTCATAATTATCCTCTTTTTAAATCTTCATAATTATCCTTTTTATCAAAGAAAAATTCCTTATAATTATCCTCTTTTTTTTAAAGAAAATTTCCTCATAATTATCCCTTTTTTAAAGAAAATTCCTAAATAATTATTCTCTTTTTTAAAGAAAAATTCCTCATAATTATCTTCTTTTAATTATCGTTTTCGTTTACAAGTCTCTAACTGTATATCCATAAATCACAATAGATCTTACAGGTAGCAGAGACATGAGCCTTGATGCACCATCTCTTTTTAATCTTAAAAAATCATAAATTTGATCTCTATTTTCTTATATATTATTATTATAAAGAAATATTTCTAAAATTAAAAGTATATTGCACTTTACAACGCAACTCTAATTTTCAGAACGATTAAAAAATATTACTTATTTTATTTGTTGATAAAATTAAACTTCTTTATACAGATATTCTAATACCTATTAATCGGAGTATTATTGATTATATATATATATATATATATATATATATATATATATATATATATATATATATATATATATATATATATATATATATATATATATATATATATATATATATATATATATATGTATCGGATGCCAAATTTTTAAAATCAGCGGATGCGGATGCGGATGTGAATGAGCATCTTTTTTTAACATCTGCGGATGCGGATTTTTAATGTTCTGCATCAGCGGATGCAGATGTTTACGTTCCTATATATAAAGGCAATAGGTTCATATATATATATATATATATATATATATATATATATATATATATATATATATATATATATATATATATATATATATATATATATATATATATATATATATATATATATATATATATATATATATATATATATATATCACATCACTTCAATTCTATTCAAGGAGGGATTGTTAAAGCAATTAGAGAATAAGAAAAACCCTACAAGTCCCACCTAACGTAAATATTATAGGTGAGCACAGACGTGGCCTTTAAAATAATTGATTTTAAATTCGGCAGGAAACAGAAAATGGGAGAGAATTCCACAAAACAGAGGTGGCTGGAAAGAAGGAGGCACCACAGCTGACAAGCCTGGAGTTGTCTAAGTCCACAAAAAAAATTATGTGCCCACAATGCACCCCTTGTGCTACGAGGCTGTTCTTAAAAGTGGAGTTATTCGAGTGGACAGTTCCCTCGGGCATTTGTCGCTGTAGTACCCATAGAAAAGAGACAAGGCACCAACGTCACTTTGCAAAGATAAAGGGTCAAGTGAATTAGAAAGAGCGGAACAATTTATAAGATTTTAGCCTTTGACTCAACCCTATTCAAAAGACAAGTGAAAAATGAGCCATTCCAGATATGAGAGCAGTACTCCATGCAAGGGAGGATGAGTCCCTTGTATAATTGGAGTAAACACGAGGAAGGAAACAATTCTCGCAGCCTAAACAAAACTCCCAGTTTCTTTGAGGCCATTATAGCATCCATTGTGATGTGATGTTTCCAAGACATTTTTTTATTTATGTGAAGGTTAAGGATGTTTATACTGTCAACAGGAGAGACGGGAGAACCATTGAAAAAATAGAAAAGTTAGGGGGTGTCTTTGAGAGGGAGATCTCAAGAAGTTGAGTTTTTAAAGAGTTGAATTTCACAAGGTTGAGGGAAATTACATTCATATCAGCAATTCATATATATATATATAATATATATATATATATATATATATATATATATATATATATATATATATATATATATATATATATATATATATATATATATATATATATATATATATATATATATATATATATATATATATATATATATATATATATATATATATATATATATATATATATATATATATATATATATATATATATATATATATATATATATATATATATATATATATATATATATATATATATATATATATATATATATATATATATATATATATATATATATATATATATATATATATATATATATATATATATATATATATATATATATATATATATATATATATATATATATATATATATATATATATATATATATATATATATATATATATATATATATATATATATATATATATATATATATATATATATATATATATATATATATATATATATATATATATATATATATATATAGTAAAATAAATCTTTCTTCATCATATTTCCTTAAATTTTAATTTACCAAATTCTTTGGCACTCTGTAATTCAAAGAGGGTAAAAAAAAAAATTTTTTTTAAAATTGGTCTTTAATTAATAATATATATTAAAAAAATTTAATATTTTTCAATTAAATTAGAATATTAATTTTTTCACGTATGTTTTTTTTTTTTTATTTATTATTTAAAGTAGATTTTGGTTAATAAATTTATTTTAGGGAAAAATAAATAAATAAATCCATAAATAATAATCTCTTTTTATTTTACTTTGTCATTAATCCTTCTATAGTTAGGTTAATTTCTTTTTTTTTTAATTAATTAATTACTTAATTATTTTTATTTTATTTTTATTCTTGATCTTAATTAAAGATTAGAAAAATTAACGTGACATTTTCGAACATTTTTTTTTTCAAAAATGGAAAAACATTCCGAGTAAATTCGGTTTAGATCCACCGTACATTAGCTAAATTTGTTGTATGAAATTCGTCCTGAGTTTCAGAAATAGCAAAAAAATTATTTTTTCAAAGAAAACTTAT
>SEYY01020162.1:25000-35000 GCA_009176605.1 Armadillidium nasatum
TGGGATACAAGCCTACTGCTATATTACACCATATATATATATATATATATATATATATATATATATATATATATATATATATATATATATATATATATATATATATATATATATATATATATATATATATATATATATATATATATATATACAATTTTTTACTCAATCGCGAAATTTATCTTACTCCAAATTCGCGAAATTTATCTCAGAAAAAGAGACCCTGCCAGACGTACGATTCTTTAAAGTCTCTTAAATAACTATAATTTAAGTACTTATTAAAATTATTATAAGTTTTTTATTTTTAATTCCCAATTTTTCTTAATCATAATTCGCCAAGGATTCCAAAAATGTTATCCTTTTTAACGTACGTTTAGTAGTTTTTTAATATTTAAGGATATCAAAGTGCAGTCTGGCCCAACTAAATATGCCTAATTTATGTTATTTCATATTTCGTCATCGTAGTTTCAATATATTTAAAAAAAAAATTTTAGCCTTTTTTTTAGCTCCGAAATAGCTATAAAATAAAATTACGTAAGTTTCACTCCGAAGCTGAATCAGCAACCTGGGTAGTCCAAAGCCAAATGATGATCAGATGACCTGCTATTAAAGTTTTTCAGTATGTTGTTTAAATGATTGTAGTTAATTATTTTTTTAAATTTTTTTGTTGTTTTAGTGTACAAAATCATTTTCCGTGCTTCATTTAACCTAAAAATAAAAAAATATTTCTTACCATTTTGTTTTCGTAGTGTCGATATATGAAGAAAAATCATTTACTATTGGGAAATAGACATTTATGAAAAGTGGTATTTCTCACTCATGGTTCTTTCCCATCACCAACTTAATTTATACTTTTCAACAATGATCTATCTGTTGCCTCTCCTATCACCCCGTTGCTGAAGACAACCCCATACTATGACAACCCTTCATTACTCCTTTCAGTTTGAAAGAAGACTTCCTGCTAGGAGGGTGACCTCAGAGTAACTAACCACTGAACTGAAAGTTTTTAAAAAGATATAATTTGGTAGAAAAAGTAGCTTTAATTTAGGAAAAACTTTTATAAATAGTAGTATATTTTTTAAAAAAAATTTAGCTCCAAAATGGCTGTAAAATTTCTCAAAATTCACTTTGAAGCTGATGCAGCAACCTAGAATTACTTTTCTGAAGAAAAAAAGATAAAGAAATAAAATATCTTGTTCTTTTTTAGTTAATCAATAATTTTTTTCTAAATTTTGTTTCTTGTTTTTTATTAAATAAATCTTTGTAATTAATTTTTTTAATTTTTATGGAATGGAATGGTAGATGAATGTTTTAGATTGGTAGATCTCAGACTTTCTGTAGATCATAATTATATTGGAAGGAAACTTTATTTTTGAATTCTTTTCCACAATGGTATATATAAATTTATGAAATATTGTTATAAAATACTAAGAATATTCAAAAGTTTTTCATATTTGGAATTTAATGATAAAAAATAATTAATTATAAATCACACAAAAATAATCATTCCCTTCCTAATCGTAAAAGAAATTATAAATGTTCATAAACTATTTTAATCATATTTTGTCTAAATAAAACATTAATATTAAATAATTGTTACAGGTCAAATTACATTAATTTCCGCAGTTGTAGTTGTAGCCCTTAAATAATTTGTATCATTTGTATAACCTTACTAAATTTTTTATTGTCCTCTATATATATATATATATATATATATATATATATATATATATATATATATATATATATATATATATATATATATATATATATAGAAGAAATTTTTACCTAATTTTCATGATGCTTTCATTTTTCAGTTGTATTATGTCAAAAGAGACAAATGAAGACAGTCGTAATACTGAAATTGTACATATAATTCCAGAAGAAAGTACATTGTCTACTATAAAGACTGATATACAGTGTACTATAAGTGGTTGCCATAGAACATTTAAGAGTATGTCTGTCCTTCGGTTTCATGAGTCACAGGTATGTTTGATATTCTAAATTCAGGCTTAGGTTAAGAAAAAATGACCTTATATATCGATATTTTGATGGCAGTAAGCCTCGTCTCGCGGCCACGCTCTTTTATAGGTTAGGCCTCTATTTTTGGCAACTTCGGTAGTTCAGGTTATGATAAGTCGAACAAAGTTCTCTAGAAAACTAATGTGAGTATGTCTGGTGCGTTATATGTTCACAAAAATGCTTGAAATCAACTCAGAACTTCGGGACAAAATGCATATACCCTGAAAATTTCAGCTTAATCAGTCAAATAATATAAAAAAAAATATTCAAACAAAATATAAGAAAATTAAGATTTTCCTTCTTGCTTTTTTAAAATGTTCTTTTTTTCTGTTTCTTTTGACCGCTCCTTTTCTGCTAGTGAATGTTCATCTTTGTGTTTTGTTTTTAGATACCCCATAAGAGTTACTTGAAATTTTTTTACTTGTAGCACCTGGAGGTCCTCTTCTAATTTCCTGGGTGCAGATGTTACATTTAGCTATTTCGAGTCTATCTTGAAACATTGTAAAGTACTCCCATACTGCTGAAGCTGATCTTTTAACTATGTTGACTGAAGTATAAACAAAATAATAATTTTGAAATAAAGTAGTTAATTGATACAAGTTTGATACATAGCAATAAATAACAATGATATGTATAAATACAGGTTATATTTATAATTTTATATCTTACATTTTTTCAGACTTTACATTAGGGTCTTACCTAGATAAAGCTGTTGAATCACTGTTATGAATCAAAAACAAAATTTTTTTAAAATTTTTGTACTTATTATACAAAATCTGTAATTTTCTGATTTTTTTCGGAGAAAATCCATATAATTATTAATTTAAGTGAATTTTGGCTATTCTACGCCTTTCTTATAATTAAATAAACCTCAATTAAATTTATATCTAATTTTTTTGAAGTAAAATTTCAGTGCTTTTGACCTCTTTACAAATTTTAGGCAACCCTGGCCAAATTCCAGCCCCGGTCGGTCCCTAAATGCAAACATAAAATAATTTTTACCCATTAAACTTGAATGGGAAATATATACTCTGAAGATAGTGGACAAACCTTTGATGTTATATGAAGTGGTGAATAATTCTTCATTGCTAATTGAGGTGAAACTGAAAATAATGAAAAGAAAATGCTTATGACATATCTATTTATTGCATGAAAACTGAATAACATAAGCACAAATAGAGAGTACTTTCAATTGAAATTTATATATATATAAAAAAAATTATAGAATTTGATGCATTTCTTTATTTACCTATTCACTTAAATTAACATACTTTCTAAAGTTTAATGCTCTGAGCAATGTGACCAAGTTGTCGTTATTGTATTTTTTTTTTTTTTTCAGTTCCATCGTCATGAAAGAATAAGGAAAACCATGAAAAAGGATCCTCATATTGAACAAAGATTTCATTGTCCTATTAAAGATTGCATTTACTATTTCAGTTCTTACACTGTTTCAAAGTACTTTGCTAAACTTCAGTATTTAAAACAGGTAGGTTAACTACACAGGACTTTGTGGGTGGAGTCAGCACAACTATTACTAAATATTGGAACTGGATTCAAAACCAAATGTTTTCAGGAAACCATCCCCGGTGAAGATAATTTTTAAAAAAATCCTTTTGTGTATTGCTCTTGCAATATAAATAAAGGAAAAAAAGAACTAAACTCACTCAGACCAAATCATAAAAAGAAAAAAAAACAGTTTTTAAGTTATAAAATTGTTTAAGATTTGTTTTATAAAATCCAGTACCCTATTATTATTATTATTATTATTATTATTATTAATTAATTAATTAATTAATTAATATTATTCCAGCATTATTTGAAGGTTCATGGAGAATGTTCTTTCCCATGTGATCGCTGCCACAAGAGCTTTAGTACTAAATCATACCTTAGAGCCCATCAAATGTATTGCGACCTTGACATTGTATGTTCCTGCGAGCAGAAGTTCGTTTCTATTACTGGCTTGCAGACGCACGTTAAACGTACTCGACATAAGGCTGAAGTCTTGGATGTATACGCTAGTAGGTATGTTTAAAATTACATTGGCATTATTGAATGGTAGATATTAAAGTCCTGTGTTAAATAAAATAAAGGAAAATAAATGGTTGTTAGATACAGAGACTGAAGCAAAAATTATAGGATAATGTTAATGGATAAAATATGGATAATCATGGTTGTAGGTAGGGAGGGACCTACCAGGGTTGGAATTTTTCTGGGGCTGGGGCTCTGGCCGGGGTTGCCTAAAATTTTAAAGACGTCAAAAGCACTGATATTTTAAGTTAAGAAAATTAGATATAGTTTTAATTGAGATTAATTTAATTAAAAAAGAGTAGAATAGTCAACATTCACTTAAATTAATGGTTATATTCATTTTTTCAGAATTTTTTTTTTCGAAAAATTACAGATTTTGTATAATAAAAGTTCAATTTCAATACTGAGGACGATATGGAAATCTGTCCATTGCAATCTAATTAGGTAAATATAATAGTTAACAGTACTAGTTTCACATTAAAATCCTGGTGATGGTAAATTAAGTTTTAATGGCTTCAAGTAACGAAAATTTAAGGATTTTCAGGAACCAAAATCTTCTGAATTCTTATCTTCGTGGGATGTTGTCCTTGCAGACTCCGATGATTGAGAAGCCAGTACAGGACTATGTACGAATTTAACCGAGTCAGCCCTGAGTGAAAGAAAATTTAAAGTAGGGAAATCAATTCAGAAAGATAGAATCAAACTATTACCAAAGAATGTTGAATGCTACTGTTTTTAAAATACAATCTTAGAGCAGTAACATATTCAACGTCTGCCATCTGTTCCTGAACATTTCACCTCCCAAATTCAAAAACTTATGATGTAAATGTTCAAGAAGATTCTGATAGTGAATTGTGATTTAAGTGAATGAATAGTTTGTTTCCTCTTTTATTATTCATTTTACCCCACCCAATACAACGAAGGAATAATGGAATTAAAATCTTAATTTTCTTATATTTAGTCTGATTTAATCCACCATTAATGAGTATAATTTGCAATTAACTCCGGCAGGTAAACCCCGGTTTTCTCCGATTATTTTCTTAATTTCCCGGTCGGTCCATAATCGTAGGTAAGGGAGTAAATGTGTTCTAGGTGTTAGTAAAGTCAAGGAATATAGAGTCTTTGTGGTGTGACTATAAAAGAGTTAGAAAATGAGGCTGTCCCTTCAATGACTGTTTCTGTAAAGGAATTTTTATAACTAACATCGTAATACTATTAATGATAAGAAATGATTGTGAGGTGGATTAAAATTATTCTTGTATTATTTATTTAAAGTATCAGAAATACTTTTTAAAATCTTAATTATCTTATATTAAGTTTGATTTAATCTACCATTAATAAGTATAATTTGCAATTAACCCCGGTTTTCCCTAATTATTAGCTGGAGTCGGGGTTGGTAAAAAAAAAAAAAAAAAAATGTTTTTTTTTTTTTTTTTTTTTTTTTTTTATATATATATATATATATATATATATATATATATATATATATATATATATATATATATATATATATATATATATATATATATATATATATATATATATATATATATATATATATATATATATATATATATATATATATATATATATATATATATATATATATATATATATATATATATATATATATATATATATATATATATATATATATATATATATATATATATATATATATATATATATATATATATATATATATATATATATATATATATATATATGCAACTTCTCATATCCTCTTGAATAATAATTTGTACACTAAATATTTTTAAAAACCAGGAAATGTTAATGCTGGTGTAAAATTACTAAGAAGTTTTAGAATATAACCTTTAATTGATCTTTCTAGATGCATTATAGATAATTGTACGCTTTCAGGATTGAAGAGAAGAAAGTGAGGAAACTTGAAACATCAAAATTGGGACAGGTTTTAGAAAATAGGTAAGTCTAATAATAAAACTACGTTTCACTTTTGTGTGTGATGGAAAAAATTGGACATCCGTACATGCGTGCTTGTCTTAGATCATGTAAATGTTTGCTTGTTACGCTTTCGTAACCTTAAATTTATTAAAAAATGGGGAAATACTTTGATAATTTTTTGTTATTTGTAATGGTGGTTAGTTTATTTTATTCTTTACATACCGAATTTTTGGTGTGTGTACATTGGATGTCTAGGATAGTACGTATTTCAACCTTTTAAGACTATTGACCCCCCCAGAAAGCCAAACCCTAAAGTTAACATTACGATCCCCCCCCCCCTAATCACCTCGTACGCTTGGCAAGTGTCAAATTCAAAAGTGCAGATTGAGATATTTATCTTACGGTTCATTAATAAATTTAAAATAATGCACAACAATTATGAAATAAAAAATAATTTTACTTCATATTTTTAAATATTCCTTCAAAAAAATTAAAAATTCTGTTGTTGTTACTGAATTTTGTATTGTTTAATCTTGTTTTTTATTTTAATGTAAGCGAAGATTATGAAAGGATATGAAAAGTTTTTTTTTGGACATTTTATTTTTTATTTTTTGGGACCCACTGCAACCCCCTTATTTTTGATCGACCCCCCTCTCCCCTTTCCCCCTCCTTTCCCTCCGAGTTACGAACTCCAAGTTAAGAAACCCGGTTTTATACTAAAATATAAATTGTGGTATTTCACCTTTACTTAGGGGACATCAAATAACAGTTGGGTATGTACAGATTGCGTCTGGTATTATGAAATTATAAAAATCTGTTGTTTGGAACACAGATATGTTTTTTCTTTTTTTTTTATACAAGAACTTACTTCATTTACTGATAATTTTATTTAACTTTTTGGTGTCTGTAGTTGCAGAAAATGCATAATTTATAAATCCATCTCTTTAGAACATTTTTTTTTCGGCATCATAGTTGTTTATAGAAACTTTCATTGCATTTATTATTCAATAACATTGTTCTTATAAAATATTTCACGTTTTTGCTTACCCAAACATTTTGTTTCTGACAATGCGGATTCTCAAAATACCATTTGCTATCAATACCTACGAGAGAGTCCGCCAACTCCTACCGCCATATTGACACTAACAGGACTTTCAGAATATCATTGTTTCCAAGACTCAAGGGTTCAAAATACTCTGCTTATGGTCTTGAGAATGTTCTGCCTTAAAGTGTTTGCATAAGCACTAGAGGAAAGGAATTCTTAAGGCTCGAGAAAATAGTAAAATGCTTCTAAAATTACAGTTTTAAACTTAAAAGAGGGTGATGTCATTGGATTCCAGATATAGTCTTCTCTATGATATGACTCTCAATACAACACTAGGTGAATTTAGTTACTAAACTTGAAATTTCTTTTTACTGTATCTGCTTTTTACTGTATTATTATCAGAAATAAACTATTTCCAGAGTCAAACTGTCTTATCAAGAACTTAAACTCTTATTCTTCTAAATATTTGATGTTACATGTTACCCAACATAGGATTTCCTTTTCCTCATTTAAACTCTTTTGCTGACCATTATTGGGATGCTTTAAATATACACAAAGAGTAACCTTTCCAAATGTTCTGAAATGAAAGCATGTTTGTAAACTATTAATACTGTACTGTGTATGATTATCATTTTTATCATTGATAATTTTATGAATGAAATTTGGACATTGCAGATCTCTTGAAGCGTGTTTCATAGTGACCGTGAATAAATGAAAGGTTTGTCCTTGCTAGAAAGAGTACATCAAAACTTTTTTTTTTATTCAAGAAAATGCAACAATTAAAAATTAATTAATTAAAGTAAATGCTGATAAACAAGATTGAAGCAAATCACTTAGGGTGGAAGTTAACAATGTAGTTGAGAAAGTACGTTAGGTAGTGAATCTACCTACTGAATCATTTATTATTATTGTTATTGTTATTGTTAGGGCATTTAGAAATTGATGCTATACTATTTTACATAAGTCACAAGCTTCACAGACATGAATTTTGATATGCCACACTTATGTTTCATTCTAATTTTATTTTCTATTGTTAATAAATTTTTCTGTTTTTATGCCAATTATTAAAAAAAATATTATTAATATATTTATCAATGTACTTTATTTTAATAGTTACTTATAATTGTAACAGTTATATTCCTTTTTATTATTTAAAAAAAAAAAAAAAACCTTTGATTTAACAGGTACAATATATTAAGTTTGTGTATGGCAGTGTAGATAAAACATATTCCTAAAGATGCTTTTTTACACTGTTGTAGTTACTAAAAGGTAGGGAAAGGTGAAGTTGTAAATAAAACCAAATTATTAAAGTCATTACTCTTTTCGAACAGTAATATTCAGTCTAATAGTGGAGGTGAACGAGGATCTTGCAGTAGAAATATACCAATCTTACCAACGCCCCAACCCGGTCATTTAATGGCTGCTATGGCCCTAAGTGAATTGGCTTACGCTGAACTCAAAAGGTAGAGTATTTTGTTAGCAAATTTTGATTTTTTTTAAGCTACAATCCTGTAGGTTTTATCTTGGGTTGATTTGTCATGTATTTTCATGTTGCTCTACTAATAATAATAATGAACATGAGCTAACACTGTAAAATTTTATGAAACAATGAGAAGTAATGAGAGAAATCTTTTATTATTAATCACTATTCGTAAATAAATTTTCCAAATTCAAAATTAAGCTAGCTGTCTAATAGGGAAAGAAACCAGACTGGGAGCTGAATTTTTCGTGTCTTATAAAATGTTAAGTTATTTATATTTTTTTCGTGTCTTTATTAGCCTGTGAAACTTAAGCCTTTGACTTGGTTCTCCATAAAATGTTAGTTATTTATATTTTGTTCAAAAAATGTACATGTATTAAGTACGTAAGAAATCTAATAATAATTTAATTATATGTAAATGGCCCATAGAGTAATACTTTCCATATTTGGTAGAAGCATCTGATATGGGGGGAGAATATGAGGTCTAATGATTCCTTATCAAAGAAAATAAATATAAATTTATTATTCTAATTCTCAGATTCAAAGACGATATTTTTTAGTATTCAAATATTGTACCTGTTACCGGTATGTAATTTTGTTTTACAGTGCAAATAAGTTTTGTAATTATACAATTTCAGAGTACCAAGAGTTGACGTCGGTGTTCAAACAGAAGCACCTGTCTCAAGGCGTCTTTCAAGGAAGTGTCTAAGTCCTATTCGGAGTCGTGAAGCTCAAAATTTGAAACGGAAGCAAACCACTGAGATGGAAACTCAGACTCAGTTAACAAACCTGAAAAGCAAAGTACGCAAAAGAGGAGGAGGAGGGAGAAGGATCTCAAAATGCAACATTGCTACCGACACTAGCGCATTTGTCTTGAGGAATGACGAATCTTTGCCGGAATTTAATCCACAGATAGACCATCCTTCCGAGAATCCGGCACTAAAATGTGATATTGGATTGGAATGTAATTATAATATCTTTAACAGTAAAGATTGCATTGAGTTATGTGAAAATATGAATGAGAAAGAACTGGAACAAAACTTTAATTCATCTTCTACACAAACATCTTCGGTCGGTCTTGGAGTCTTTGTTCCAGAAGAAAGTTGCCTTTCTTACGAACTTTTTCGTGGAGAATCAAGATCCAAAGAATGTCAAGACCAATCTCTTCAAACCTCATTTACTATTTTAGAAAACTCAAATGAATTTCAGAATTGTCAGTCTTTTAATAATGTAACTAGCGAAGCAGATAGTTCCGATAAATCTCATCAAAACGATTCTATTGTTGTAAATAAAGATGACGATTTTGACTCTTCAATTCTTGTTGGTGATGACGATCTTGTTTCAATCAGTCCTTCGGGAACACTTTCTCCTCTTTTATCACATATTCGTCCTCCGAGTCTCTCTGCTCAAAACAGATCGTCAAGCATTGAAACGCAAACTGATTGTGACGTATTTTTAAGTAACCATACACAGCCACTGGATGAAGATGGGTACGATATTATTCT
>SEYY01020162.1:42500-45000 GCA_009176605.1 Armadillidium nasatum
ATATATATATATATATATATATATATATATATATATATATATATATATATATATATATATATATATATATATATTATATATATATATATATATATATATATATATATATATATATATATATATAATATATATATATATATATATATATATATAATATATATTATATATATATATATATATATATATATATATATATATATATATATATAATATATATATATAATATATAAGTATAAAATATTATATATATATATATATATATTATATATATATATATATATATATATATATATATATATATATATATATAATATTAAAGACCTTTATTAAGAAACTTGCACAGATATTTTCTTGAGAAGCATTGTTGCTAATCCAGATACAAAGTATTTTAATAAACATCCCAGCATGTGACTACAATTTTGCAATTATAATAAATAATACAGGATAATAAATTTATATTTTTTACCTAAATCATTAGGTATGTAATAAGTTGTTATATAGAAAAATAATGAAAAAATATTTTCAGAAATTTTTCATTAAGGGTGCACAATTACAAGTACAATTACCGTCGTCATCATTATTATTACTATTATTATTATTATTATTATTATTATTATTATTATTATTATTATTATTATTAACATAAAAATTATTATCATTATAAAAATTATTACTATTATTAATATAATAATTACTATTATTTTTATTATTATTATTACTATTATTATTATTTTTTTTTTTATTATTATTATTATTATTATTATTATTATTGTTATTATCATTATTATTATGATACTGAAACTTTATGATATCTACACCCTTACAGTAAGAATAGTCACATCTTTAAGGCCATAAATAGAACCGTTAATAAGCATGTTCCTCTCTCGCGACCTCCACATTGGGAAACTCTGCTTTAGACAAACCAAAAAGTATAAGAAAAATCTCGAAGGGTTTTTGGACCAGGAGTTCCTAACCTTGTTTTGCTTGTGGACCCTGTGAGTCCTAACTTATCATTTTATTTCTTTATATTTTATCATGGACCCCTTAGTTCACATCATGGACCCCCTCAATGCTTCTGTGGTTCCCTGGGGGTCCATGTGGTCACTTAAGGCTCCATGTGGCCCCCTGAGGATCCATGTGGTCACCTAAGGATTCATGTGGTCCCCTGGGGATCCATGTAGTCACCTAAGGGTCCATGTTGTCTCTTGGGAATCCATGTAGTCTCCTAAGGGTCCATGTGGTCCCCTGAGGATCCATGTGATCATCTAAGGGTCCATGTGGTCCCCTGGGGATCCATGAGATCACCTAAGGGTCCATGTGGTCTCTTGGGGATCCATGTAGTCTCCTAAGGGTCCATGTGGTCCCCTGTTGTCTATGTGGTCACCTAAGGGTCCATGTGATCCTCTGTGGGTTCATGTGGATCCCTTTAGGGAAACGCTTGTTTAGACAAACCAAAAGTACAAGCAAAATCTCTTAGGGAATTCATATAAGACCATCAGTAAGTTGATTCGCCTTCCTAAAATCTTTGAGGAATTCCCGTTCTCAGGGGCGTTTTGCAGAAATATATAAAAAAAATTTTTTTTAAGTAATCCCAATATCTCTAAGATTTTATTATTATTATTATATTGTTAATATTATTATTATTATTATTATTATTATTATTATTATTATTATTATTATTATTATTATTATTATTATTATTATTATTATTATTATTATTATTATTATTATTATTATTATTATTATTATTATTATTATTATCATTATCTTAGCAATAAGAAGTCACAGTTGAGCAACTTTGGTTTTTTCCTGATGATTTCAAAGCTTTATCTATATATACACATTTTCTTATATATATATATATATATATATATATATATATATATATATATATATATATATATATATATATATATATATATATATATATATATATATATATATATATATATATATATATATATATATATATATATATAATCTTCATAATCTTCATCCCCCAGTAAGAACACGTCCTGTCAGTGGAATTATTTGAGGAAGATCCTCGGGTTTCACGGGACGACGGCGGATACCGTTGCCTGGGCCAGGCCTATCGTGGATGCCAGAGATTATTTCCCACCAGTGACAAGAGCATTTCACTAATGTACTCGTTTAACGACTGAGTCATTCGGAGCTAAGCGCAAGGAGAGACTGTTCACTTTTCCAGCCTTGACCAGGTCTCGAACCCTGGTACTCTCGCTTGCTAGGAGAGTTCTCTGCCGCTGAGCTAATATATATATATATATATATATATATATATATATATATATATATATATATATATATATATATATATATATATATATATATATATATATATATATATATATATATATATATATATATATATATATATATATATATATATATATATATATATATATATATATATATATATATATATAGTTACCAAAAATTGGCAGTTCTCTTTAACATCACCAACACCTCAATAGTTGATTTT
>SEYY01020162.1:57500-65000 GCA_009176605.1 Armadillidium nasatum
TAAAAACAGTGACACTTGATTTCCGGATCGGAAATTGACCATTAAACATAGAAAAAATTATTATTATTATTATTATTATTATTATTATTATTATTGTTTTCATTATTGTCAATATTATTTTTATTATTATTATTACTACTTTTATTAAGTGCTTGAACTTAGTGCTGAGTTGATTTTATGTTTCTATACTTATTTAAGATATTATCTTATTCGCTATAAGTGTGTGAGTGAGTGTGTGTGTGTGTGTGTGTGTGTGTGTGTGTGTGTGTTTATTGAGTGCTCTCCTTTGTTATTTGTTTTAAACTAAGTTTAAAATAAATGTAACAAAGTTTGCTGCTCCAAATAAAATTAGTGTTTCGTTTTAAATTTTTTTTCCTTTTAACTTTTTAGTTTTAATTTAATTGTGGGTAGTATTTAGGATATTTGTTATTTTATAGTATTATTTTTGGTTTTTGTTTTCGTAAAGTTAGTTAGTTTATAGTATACTGTTAGTTTGTTTTATCGATTCCATTAAATTTATTTATTTTTCGTTTTTAAACGTTTAAAAGTTTTTCTGTTTGGGTAGTTATTATTTACATTTATTTACTGTTGATTAAGTGTGAATTGGTGGTTGTGGTTATTGCTCTGAATTGCATGTCTGTGTGTTCGGGATCATGAGGGTAGGCGCAGGCGCAGGCTTTGATTTACTATTGACTTTGCTAACGTCCGTGGTCTAAGTTCTAATCTCGCTTCTGTTGAGCAGCACTTTTCTAACTCTGATCCAAACATCTATTTCTGTCTGAGACCCATTATCAAGGGATTCCTTATCTCGTAAACTAAATATCTCTAACTATAATTTATTTTACAAATTTTGCAATTGATTAGGGAACCTACACACATTCCAGATAATTCTAACCAATTCTAAAACACACTTAACTTTTGCTTCACCACTAACTACTCCTTCTCGTTTTAATTACACAATTTCCCTCTTTTCGGTAAATCGGACAACAATCTTATAGCTCTTAAATATAAATTTCTCTCCAGGCGGTCCACCCTGCAGTAAAGGTACTTTCTGGCCCTTTGATCGGGCTATTTGGGAGTCATTGCTTCGCTTTTTCGCCAAGTATCTTGAAATGAATCTTGCTTTGACACTGATGATGCTTCGGTGTTCGCCGAAAGAGTGGGAGCCGTGATATCTGATGGGATGAGCAGGTTCATTCCCTCTTCAACTAAATCCTTCTCTTCAAAAATCCATCGTTTGATGGAGCCTACTCTCGTGACATTCAGAAGAGAGACAGTGCTTATCGAGCGTGGAAAAATTCCTATTCTCCTATCACTCTTTCTAATTTTCATTCTAGCTCTCGGAATCGTTGCAGTGATATACTTCGACAGGCCAAGCGTGCTTTCACCAAAAAGAAATGCGCTGACCTCCTTGGCTCTCCTTCTGATAAAAATTTCTGGCCTCTTGCTAAAAATATCTCTAACAACTTTTGCAAATCTTCCTTTCCTCCTCTTATCCGACCTGATGAATCTGTAACTAACACTCATACTTTCATCTAATAAATCTACGTTAGGTTCGGGATTGGGTGGGGTTTCTTTTATCTTTTAATTATGCCCCCCTCCTTGAAAAGGGCTCTGCCCGTGAATGGAGGTAACATACAGAAGAAAATAGGCATACATATTTTTTTCATAGCATTATTATAATTATTATTATTATTATTATTATTATTATTATTATTATTATTATTATTATTATTATTATTATTTATTTATATATTATTTTTGTTTTTATTATTATTATTATTATTATTATTATTATTATTATTATTATTATTATTATTATTATTATTATTAATTATATCAAAATATTTTTAGCATATATATATATATATATATATATATATATATATATATATATATATATATATATATATAATATATATATATATATATATATATATATTATATATATAACCAATTAGCATTATTAATACTTTTTAAATTGGCAATTAAATAAGTTTATTAACTATTAAAACGAATTTAATTAAATATTATTAATTTTATCTCACAACATATCTTATTCAAATGTAAATTTTATCATTTTTATTATATTTAATAAGTACTAATGACTGTGATATTTCTAATATTATTATAATTGCAATAATATTAATAATAATAATAATAATAATAATAATAATAATAATAATAATAATAATAATAATAATAATAATAATAATAATAATAATAATAATAATAATAATAATAATAATATGAATAATAATAATATGATGATAATAATAATAATAATAATAATAATGATAATAATAAGAATAATACTAATAATAATAATAATAATAATAATAATAATAATAATAATAATAATAATAATAATAATAATAATAATAATAATAATAATAATAATAATAATAATATTAAAATATAATAATAATAATAATTCCTCAAATGACATATCTTGAGATAAATTTGTTTTATTTTATTAATACTTTTCCTATTATATATATATATATATATATATATATATTATATATATATATATATATATATATATATATATATATATATATATATATATATATATATATATATATATATATAATATATATATATATATATATATATTATATATATATATATATATATATATATATATATATATATATATATATATTATATATATATATATATATATATATAATATATATATTATATATATATATATATATGACAACTAAAATGATTGGATGAAGAAAAAATTATTAACTGACTAGTGATTCCTAGACGCATTCTGTAAGCAGTTCATTATTTAAATGCTTATAATAATATTTAAAAAATATCAAAAAAATTTAAATTCAACATTTTTAAATTTTCCTTTTTGGAGATCCGATCTTTATTTATTTTTTAAATTTTATTAGCAGACTAATATTGTTTATTTTTTTTTTATTTTTATATATTTTATTTTTAAATTATAATAATATATATATTATATATATATATATATATATATATATATATATATATATATATATATAATATATTTATATTATATATATATATATATATTATATATATATAATAATAATAATATTGATTTTGCCCTTGTGCACGGTTTTTTTTTTTTTTTTTTAAAATAAAATTTCTGTACCATTGCGGTCTCTTGTTAATTTAAAACTTTGGTGAATTACCTCTCTTTTTCCTTTTTTACTCATCTCTTGTTCTATATATATATATTATTATATATATATATATTTATATATATATATATATATATATATATATAATATATATTAATGATATTTTCTGTTACCTCATCTTCTATCCACAACTATAGGATGACTCCACCTTCATTATTCCTTTATTTTGGAAAAGACGTCCTCATAGATTAATAGACGCTAAAACCGTGTCCTTGGAGCAACTAATCTCTCATCCTTCTCGTATTTTAAATTTCAAAGATTCTTGTCGTTTTCAATTTCAAAAAAAATCATTCCTCCATTTCCTTTCTTGATGCAGCCTTCCACAAAATATGACACCTCCTTCATAAACACATAACTCAAACCCTTATCTCTCATAATATTTTCGTTGTTTCTTTTTTTCTTGATCTTCTTGGAAAGATCACACTACAATTCTCTTTCTAAAACAAATTTCTAAGAGGTTGGGTTCTGAGGTGCCTTCAAAATTTCTCCCCTCCACCCGAGTTGCTTTCTTTTACAGTGTTGTTGTTCGCCCCTGTATGGAGTACGCCCTACGCATCTAGAGTGGTTCCATTCAAATAGTTCTCCTTGATAAGGTGGATCTAAAGCTTTTTGTCTTATCAACTTTTCTGCTCTCATTAATTCTCTCTATCACTTTCTTCCCTCGAATCGTTGTGGCACTCTCTATACTATCGCTATTAAAAAAGACACTGCTCTTCTGAACCTTCCAGTCGCATACCTCCTCGTACGACACGGATTTCTATACAATCTCATCCTTCTCTGTCCAACTTTCTGTCCCCAGACTTAACTGCTATCATCTAATGCTTCTAATAAAGTCTGGAATTAACTCCCTTTATATATTTAACTTGACTGCATTTCTGTTTTTTTCTTAATTCTGGTGGAAATTTCAGTAAGCCTCGCTTTCCTTTGCCCACCAGAAGTGAGGATATAATGACTCAGTCGTTAAACGTTTACATTAGTGACGTGCTTTGTTGCTAATAAGAATAAAGTCCGGCATCTGCGATAAGTCTAGCCAGACGGCGGTATTGTCATAGAACCTTGTTGACCCGGGACTTTTCCTCGAAAAGGTCACACAGACAGAACGTTGTCCTTCCTGAGGGGATATATATATATATATATATATATATATATATCAGTATATATATATATATATTATATATCAATATATATATATATATATTATATATTATATATTAATTAATATATATATATATATTTAATATATATATATTACGCTTGTACGTTAGGGTTTATCAGCTGATTAATGGCACTATGCTAAAGGATAAGAGATGTCATAGTTTAAGGAGTAGAATGCCACATTTTTAATTTACATTTTATACATAAATATTGAATTTTTTTTCGAATTTAAATTATTATCATTGTAGAATCCTGAGAGTTCAAAATCTGTAATCTGAAATATCAATGTAAAATTCAAAGCATATAACATTCACAGTATCTATATATTTAATATAACATTATTAAATCATTATCTATATTAGGCTATACGATTATATCTATATAAGTAAATTCAGCTATCCTTTTTGAATTATTATACCAACATATATCTATGTATATAATTTATAATATAGTTATTATTCTAGTTATTTATATATTTAAGTAAAGAATTGACCTAATATATTTATAATTATAAGTGTATGATGATAATATATATTTTAAACACTTATTTTAATTCATAAACTTAATGCATATTCTTAAGGTGAAAAATTATATAAGGAGCTAGTAGCATTTATAATTTATTTATATAATCTATAATTTTTACATATTTTATTATTCATTTAAAAATAATAATAATTATTTATAATATTTATAATATTTTAATCACCACTATATATATAGTTAATAATTATAATTATTAGTCCCAGTACTAACCATCCCTTGACTCATTTACATGCGTGAATATATTCAGGTGCTGGGAGTTAATAATAAATAATAAATATAAAATAAAATAAAATAAATATAATATATTAATTACTATATATATATAATTATAATATATAATTTTATAATACTTTATTAATATATATATTATAATAATATATATATATATATCTAAAATAATAAATAATTTATATAATAATATTAGATATTATTATAGTTTATATATATATACATTTATTGTTATATATAGTATTATTAAATAATTATATATTATAATAAATACCTAATATATATTTAATTATATATTAATATTTATATATATATATATAAAATATATATATATATATATATATATATATATGTGTGATAGTGTATGTATGTGTTGTGATTTGTCATGTGTGTCGCATATGTGAGTAATAATAATGTTAGTATAATATCTTATAGGGCTAGTTCTATAGATGACCTTCAGTCTTTGATTAATTACTAAGTCATTTTATATATAATATAAAAGCCCTTTATCATGGTTGAAACACACCTACACACACATACACTCACAACTAACACACACACACACAACACTACATTTATCACATCCACTCACTATGTCATATATAATTTGTAGTAACTCAAATAACTTTAATGTTATCTGCTCTCACCTATACTCACTAGCTCTCGAATATTGATCTTGTATGACTTCTTATCATTTCATAGACATTCGAAAATTACAAATGCTAGCGTCTACAAATTCTATAGTTTTTTTATTATACTTCACATATCTACTATCACATCACATTCATTTCACTCTATCTTTCACATTCACACTATAGAACAAGTTACGTACAGCTACTTAGCAACTAAGGCATTCGATATTTACTACTTATATATTCACAATATTATGGCTCACTTTATAGGTAAATATAATACATATTGCTTATTCATAAAATTTTAGATTTACATATTATTCTTATAATATCTTTATATTAAGTTATAATAAGTATATATAATTATATTATATATATATATAATATATAATATTATATTAATATTAATAATATATATAATATATGATATTATAAGTATTAAAACCACATAGCCTCCGTGAAGATTATATATATAAATAATACATAATATAATTATTAAAGTTACTTGCATATACGAGAATTATAACTAAAGCCACTGATACTTGCCGTTAGGTACAAAATATTGGTATACACTTATCAGTCATAGGTAAGGTGTCATTAGCTGTCTCAATTTCACTCGAGTTATATAAACATACTTCTCTAAAACCGTTTGAGGATAAGGGTATTATCACACTGTCGTGGTAGTATAATATTTTTCGTATCATACTCAAGCTCTTTAATAATAAATCTCTTCTTACCTAGCGATCTCTTAATAATAATTCAATGTTATTCCTAGGGTATCTTTGATTTATACTCTAATAGTGAGCCTAATTCTTATGATATAGTTTATTAAACTTTACATTAAGTATAGAGGTAGTTTTCATACTACGCTATTATTCTATTTATGGTGACTTAGCGCCTTTTTCCATATATCAAATACCCTTCTAAACACTTTATCTCATTAATAAGGATAGTCTACATCCAGAAGATCATGCTTCTCTCTCGGAGCTCTCTTGGTTATCACTTTATAGTAGTTGTTTAATATTAATAGCATAGTATATAGTCTTTAAATATATATTTAAGATAGCCTCATTAAAATATCATTACTTATATATTATCTATATATCTCTACTTATTCCCTTCTCAATGTGTATTCTTTGAGCTGTACTTTCTTATATCTTTTCATTTGACCACTATACCATATTATTTAAAGTATACGATACACTCCTACGGTAAACGACTAAGTTCTCGAATTATATAATATATATTAATATAATATAAAATAAATATATATATATAATATTATATATATATATATATATAATTAATATATATATAATATAATATATATATATAATTTATATTATATATATATATTAATATATATAATATAATATTATATATAGTAATATTAATATATTATATATAATAATTATTATATATAATAATTATATATTATATTAATATATAATATATATAACACTTCTAGTAGGCACATGAGCATGAGGGTACTTAATCATCAGTATTATATATATAACTAACAAGTGATAGTAATTTATGTAGATTATAATAATATACCGAATAAATCTGGTCTCACTTTATGGCCGATATAGTTTATTAGATTATACGCTTGCCGCTAAAAAGGGCCTAAGTATTTGAGAATTAGTATAAAGGATATTAATATAACATAGTTAAGGTGATGAGTATATATAGAGATATAGTATATATATACTATATAATATATATATATATATATACACTCTGGTAGGCAC
>SEYY01020162.1:77500-80000 GCA_009176605.1 Armadillidium nasatum
AGATTACTTCTCTTTCTAAACAAGCTTCCAAGAGGTTGGGTGTTCTGAGGTGCCTTCAAAATTTCTCCCCTCCACCCGAGTTGCTTTCTTTTACAGTGTTGTTGTTCGCCCCTGTATGGAGTACGCCCTACGCATCTAGAGTGGTTCCACTCACACAGTTCTCCTTGAAAAGGTGGAGTCTAGGCATTTTTGTCTTATCAACATTTTCGCTCTCATTAATTCTCTCGAGTCTTTTTCTGCACGTCGAATTGTTGCGTCACTCTCTCTATACTATCGCTATTACAACGGACATTGCTCTTCTGAACTCTCACGTCATACCTCCTCCACTGAGAAGGGCTCGTGTGACACGTCCTTTCTACACAGTCTCATCCTTTCTCTGTCCAACTCTCCGACCCCAGACTTAACCGCTATGCTCAATCTTACATGTACTCTACTGGTAAAGTCTGGAACACACTCCCTTTATCTGTTTTCCCAACTTCCTTTGACTTGCACACTATTTAAGCTCCGTGTATCGGGTCACGTCGGCCATTAGCGACCAGATTTCCGACTATTCCCCAGCTCTGGTGGAGGTCGGTAGGCTTCCGGCCTTTGCCCACCGGAGGAGACATAAAAAAAAAAAAATAAAAATAAAAAATATATATAATATATATATATATATATATATATATATATATATATATATATATATATATATATATTATATATATATATATATATATATATATATATTCTTGCAGAATTTATTATTGATAACATTATGTATATTATTTTTTACACTGTTTTTACCGACAATGAAGTTGCTCCACAATTAAGCAACAACGTAGATTTTATATATATATATATATATATATATATATATATTATATATATAATATAATATATATATATATATATATATATATATATATATATATATATATATATTATATATATTATATATATATATATATATATATATATATATATATATTATAATATATATATATATATATATATATATATATATATATATATATATATATATATAATATATATATATATATATATATATATATATATATATATATTATATATATTATATATTGTGTGTGTTGTGTGTGTGTGTGTGTGCGTATGTGTGTGTGTGTGTGTGTGTTGCATTTTAGAGAGAGAAAGAATTTTAGATTAATAATAATAATAATAATAATAATAATAATAATAATAATAATAATAATAATAATAATAATAATGATAATACTTTTACAGAATGCTAATTCCTATGTGTACGAAGCAGGAGGTAGCAAGAATGGTGGTCATCAGTTGGGTCACGGCGATAAACGGGACGAGAAGGTCACCAGGGGTCAATACAGAGTCCTTATGCCCGACGGAAGAATCAAGGTCGTCAGTTATATTGTAGAAGGGGACAGTGGATTCAAGGCTCAGGTCAATTACGAATAAAAAAAAATTAAATAAATAAAAATATTTGTATATATTTCATTTTTATGAAAAATTTTAGATTTTCATTATATTTTTATTTAATTTATAGGTTTTTAAAAAGAATTTTTTTTTTTTTTTTTTTTGATAATTTAACCAAGAAAAAAAAAGAAGTAAAAACATTAAAATAAAAAACAAACGCTTTTTAAAAAAAAAAAAAAATTAAAAAAAAAAAAAAAAAAAAAATCTAATTATTAAAATTGAAAGAGAGAGAGAGAGAGAGAGAGAGAGAGAGAGAGAGAGAGAGAGAGAGAGAGAGAGAGAGAGAGAGAGAGAGAGAGAGAGAGAGAGTTCAAATAGTAATAAAAATGTTAAATTTGAATGGTAATCATTTATTACACTATCTTTTTATTAATTTTTTCTCCATCATTTCCATTATGAATAAAGTTATGCTTCATCAAATATTTTCCGTACACTTTAAAGGAAAGAACATTCGTACAGAGCAAAACTTGTCCTAACGAATCGTTGGGACAAGAGGCAAAAATGTCACAACAAATTTTTTCAGTCGTTTTCTTATTAGAAAATAATTCGGTGAAGCGACTTTCTTACGATTAACATGTCTTTTTCTCTATTGAATATTTTACTGTGACATTTTTGAAACTTGTCCCAACGATTCGTTAGGACAATTTTTGCAGTGTAGTTTCAAGGACTTTTCAAAAAGACTTTTAATCATGTACCGTAACATTAAAAGTTTTGAAAGTCCTAATCATTAAAATGCTCTATTAACATATAAGTCCACATAGGCGTTGAGAATCCCGAAGGATCTTAAACCGCAGGTAGGATAGCAATTGAAATGCCTTCGTCTTTCATTGACCTGACCTGGGATATCAGTGATAACCAAAGGTCATCTTCTAACGCAATTTGAGAATGGACTGTTAAAATAAATGCAGGCAGTTTTAATTAACAAGAACAAACATTAGACATTACTTTAGTAATATATATATATATATATATATATATATATATATATATATATATATATATATATATATATATATATATATATATATATATATATATATATACG
>SEYY01020162.1:90000-92500 GCA_009176605.1 Armadillidium nasatum
AACATTACTAAACACTTAAAAAATATCAGCATACTAAAAAAATAAATAAATTAATAAAAAATAAATAAATATATCATATGTCCATTTCCAAATCATTTGTTCCATGGAGTTTGATCAAAAGTAATTCAATACATTTACTTCAAAGTATAAAACTCACCAACAATCACTGTCCTCTCATTGGCTCTTATTTTGAGGACGTCTTCGCTCTCTTTGATATTCAGGAAATGATTTCCCTTAACAATAACACCGTCCACGTTCGATTCCTCCTCCACTGTCAGGCTTTCGATAGCGTCAACCTTCAATATCATAATAATAATAATAATAATAATAATATACGATTTACAAATTTTATCCAGTTTTCTTGGTATTTTTATTACAACACTATCTTTATTAATTAAATAGAAACCATGAGTAAAAAAAAAAATTAAAAAAAAAAAATATGCCTTCTCAACTTTCCACCCAACATTTCTCCTTCAAACTTTCAACATAATCAAAGATAAGTTCTAAACAAGGAAAAACCATTTCAATCGATAACGACCACATGTGGGTGGTAACTAGTACAACCTTATCATTAATCATTACAAGAGAAATAGTTTGTATTGTAGGAAGTCTACTTGTTAAGAAAATATAAATCCCAAAAAAATATTTCATGCTTAATACTTGTAAAGATAGAATAAATATTTTTTCCCAAAGGAGGAAAAAGTTTATCAGTATATAAGTAAATGGCTAGGAAGTTAAGAAAATATCTATTATACTTGATGGATTCATTTCCATGACGATCAGAATATACTATGTGGTCGTGTTATCAATAACAAAATTAAAATTATACAAAAAAAAGTGGAATTTATTAAAATATAAACAGTCTTAAAATTATCATTTTCCCCCCAAAAAAATCTAAAATAAATAAAAAACCAAGAAAATTTCTAAAAACCATGTTTCCTCCCCCCCCCCCCCAAATAAAAAAAAAAAGGTAACAAAAAACAAATAAAATTGAGCTTCACGTATAAACAAATCACGTACAATAAACGTAAACAACAAACCCAATATATCGAAACATACTTAAGTATACTTCTCTCTTTCTCTTACACTTCCTAAAATATATTCCGTTTCTCACCTTATTGTTTATAATTCTCAATTCTCCAATGTTACTAAATCCATTAAACGCAAGCCGCCTCAGGATTCCAAGATCGGACTCCTGTATCGAAATCTGAGTCACATTTTTCAGTCCTCTGAAAAAGAAGAAAGCGAATGAGTGGATAAAGAAAACGTAAGGCTTTAAGAGTAACATTAATATTAGGATATATATATTTATATATATTTTTTCCTTTTTAAAACAGAGGCACGAATAGAATATATAACGAGATTTCCAATACAAATAATAATAATAATAATAATAATAATAATAATAATAATGATAATAATAATAATAATAATAATAATAATAATAATAATAATAATAATAATAATAATAATAATAATAATAATAATAATAATAATAATAATAATAATAATAGTAATAATAATAATAATAATCATAATATTAAATTATATTAATTATAGTTTAAAATGCCAGCTTAACTAATAACTAAAAACTGCTTATGTAAAAATAATTATATATATATATATATATATATATATATATATATAATATATATATATATATATATATATATATATATATTATATATATATATATATATATATATATATATATATATATATATATATATATATATATATATATATATATATATATATATATATATATATATATATATATATATATATATATATATATATATATATATATATATATATATATATATATATATATTATATATATATATATATATATATATATATTTAACTTCCTTTCACTGTTAATGAAATATAAAATAATACACATAATGCATACATACATACACATACACATAATGCATACATACATACACATACACAAACACATTCTTCCCTTCAACAAAGTTTTTGAATCTTTATCTTTTACAATTGCTTATTTTTCTATTTCTTCCAACAAAACTTTCTCTTCTACCTCCAACTCCTAAGTTCTTTTCACTTTACTCTTCATAACTCCTTCCTCATCGTTCTTTTCACATTTGATCCATTTTTAGCAATTCTTACCTAGAGTTTTCTTTTCAAATTTTTATGCTTCCATTACTGGTCTTTTTTTTATACTGTTGTATAAACAGACTGTTTGATGTCTACGGTAGAGTGATTGACTCACGTGATTGAGAGCGCCGGTCTATCCTACTTTTTTTTTTTTTTTTTAAATTAAAAATGTGGTTCGATCATCTTGTTCGTTACTCACCTTTTCTCCGTAATGATGTCTTTCTTTAACACTGACAAATTCATCTTAAAAAATTATTTTATTTTCAACAGTTAAAGTTAAAGTAATACTACAAATACAGTTATTGATTCTGTTACAATGTTTCATTTATTCCTTACACTACTACGGTTATTAACAGTAACTGGAAGCTAACCG
>SEYY01020162.1:95000-97500 GCA_009176605.1 Armadillidium nasatum
TATATATATATATATATATATATATATATATATATATATATAGGGTGGGTGTGTGTTTTGTTTGCGCATTTAGCACTAGAAATATTTTATTTATTCAAGGATCATTGTGAATATTATGGTAATACTATATATATTATATATATATATATATATATATATATATATATATATATATATATATATATATATATATATATATATATATATATATAATATAATAATAAATAAATTAAAATTTTTTTTAAATTTCCAAAATTTTAAAATTTAAAATTTTAAAAATTTTTTTAAAAAAAAAAAATAATTCTATAGTTTGATAGTAAGAATTGTTCTTGTAAAAAGAACTGAAATTTTTTCCAATCCTATTTTTCAATCCTATTTCTTTCCTGTTTCAATCCTATTTCATTCTACTTAAATTAGAAGCATAAAAATAAAAACATCATGTGTTTGTTACCATAGTATTAATAAAAATAACATTAATTAATAATTATTTGGAAGAAAATAAATTCTTGTTATTTTTATCTTGCCAAAATATTCAAGGATTCATTGAAAATTAACATCAACATTTTTTCAGTAAGATTAAAACTTTTGTCAGAAAAAAATAAATAAAAAAGTAAAAAAAATTAAAAAAATAAATAATAAATAAATAAATTAATTAATTAATTAAACAATGGAACTTTTAATTTCAATTTTCAATTTAAAAATAAAAAAAAAGAGTTTGCAAAATAGACTTTTTCATCATGGCAAAAATTAAATAAAAATCTTAGGCATGATTCGATAATTGTGTTCAACTATTTTATTGTTATTATTATTATTATTATTATTATTATTATTATTATTATTATTATTATTATTATTATTATTATTATTATTATTATTATTATTATTATTATTATTATTTATTATTATTATTATTATTATTATTATTATTATTATTATTATTATTATTATTATTATTATTATTATTATTATTATTATTATTATTATCATTATTATTATCATTATTATTGTTATTACATTTTTTTTATTATTATCATTATTATAATTATTATTATTATAATTATCATTATTAATATCATTATTATCATTCTTATTATTATGAATATTACCATTATTTCATCTCCTTGTATTATTATCATAGTTATTATTATTATTATTACATTTTCTTGTATTATTATTATTATTACTATTATTATTATAAGTAGTAGTAGTAACATCACTAAAATGATACTATATTAATTATGCAAAATTTTATATATTTATCAGTAAAACGTTCTCCTTCTTTTTTAATAACATGTATTTATTTTAATTTTTTATTTTTATTTTTATTTCTATTATTATTTTTAAATTTTTATTATTTAGTATTAATTTGCTACTTATTATTTATTATATTTATATTTATGTGTTTATATATTTTAGGTCTTATCCAAAAAAAAAATTATTATTATTATTATTATTATTATTATTATTATTATTATTATTATGTAAGAAATGAGACAGACAGCATTAAGTAATCCTGCAATGCAACAAAATTATATACTATAAAAATTGTCCTAACAAATCGTTGGGACAAGTGGCAAAAATGTCACAGCAAAATTTTCAATAGAGAAAAGAAATGTTAAGCATAAGAAAGTCACTTCACCAATTTATTTTCTAATAAGAAAATGACTTAAAAAAAATTTTCTGTGACATTTTTACCACTTGTCCCAACGATTCGTTAGGACAATTTTTCTGCAGAGTAGCAACAATGGTATCGAAATATTAATAATAATAATAATAATAATAATAATAATAATAATAATAATAATAATAATAATAATAATAATTAAAGTTTTTAAAAACATACTTGAATATTGAGTTCATTCAAGTTTGGGAGTCCCCTGAAAATGAAGGAGTCGAGGCCCCGAATTTTATTCGAATCTAAATTCAAGGTCTTGAGTCTTCGCCAAGGCAAGAACATCTCCTTCGTCAGAGAACTCAATTCATTTCTGGAAAAACTCAAGTCTTCAACTTCTGCAGGAAGGTCTTTGGGTATTTCTGTAAGACCTGCTCCATTGCACAAAACCTTTATATATATATTATATATATATATATATATATATATATATATATATATATATATATATATATATATATATATATATATATATATATATAATATATATATATATATATATATATATTTTAGGGTGTCTCTTATTTTGTATTCAGAATTAACCAGTAGATTTGTTCCTCATGTAACTTAAAACCATTCGATTAAAATATACCCATACTCAAGGCTGCCCAACTCTGCCCAACGCTCCCCAACGGTCAACAATTTTCTCCAATAGAGTTATAATAGTCTGAATACCTACAGTCCTTAACATGCCTCTGATGGAGCCACATATGCTAATAGTGTTTATAACTTATGCATCTATACCAATATCGAAGGTGACGAAGAGAGCGTGAAAAAGATCGAAATATCAACTAAAAATGATAAATAATATTGAAAATATACTTTGCT
>SEYY01020163.1:0-15000 GCA_009176605.1 Armadillidium nasatum
ATAAACATACTCATGGAAATGTTCTTTGTTTCAGGTGAAACCTGTTACAGCAACTAAAGTTAGTAAGAAGCAGAGAACTTCAGTAGCTGAAATTATTCATGAATCAATGGAGCGCATGAAAACTAACATGGATAGGCATACCTACACAGTACTCGTAAGGGATGCTGACTTCTTTAATGTCCAAAGAGGGATTGAAGATTCGTTCCAGATGGTGGTTCAAGAAGTCGTAGATACAGTTCTAAGAGATCTTGAGTATGACTCATCATGTATGAGAGTTGGAATAAACTTTACTTTCAATGACGGTGCACCACGCAGTCAACAGTATTTTGTTAATATTAGATGGAGAGATGTGGCTGCATCCAATACTGTACCGGAAATGATGAGGCGATTAGAAGGATCTTTCCAGTCAGGAGATAAAGCTACTTTTTCTAAATTTAAAGTAGTAGCGACAGTATTCCGGATGGCTAAAGGAAATGGTAAAATGAAGATGCCGAACACTCACGTATTAACACCTATGAATCTTTCTTACGATCACCCTCATATTCCTAAAGGTCATCTTAAAGAAGGACCTACAGGCTGTGCGTTTAGGGCTGTGATACTTTATAGGAAAACAGTGCGTCAAGGATTAGAGGCATGTGACATACGGCCCGATACTATCGAAACCGAAGCTATTGCTCTTGCTAAAGCATGCAAGATTAAATATACAGCCCCTTTCATTGCTACTGATTTTGAGAAAATCGAGAAAGTCGAGAAATGTAGAATCATTGTTTTTGCAGGTGAAGGATCCGATGTAAAAATCATTTATAACCCATCAAATGAAGACCGAAATGATCCTTTATACATTATAGGCTATGACGGTAATGATCATTATTACGCTATAGCGGAGAAAAAATTAAAACTATGTTTTGCGAACACCAAGAAAACAGGTGCCTATAAAAACGGTATTTTCTGTACTTATTGTTATACATTCAACAGTAATAACGTAGCTCATAAACTAGATTGTGTTCATTATGGGTGCCGACAATGTTTAAATGACAAATGTCGTGGTTCAGCTGACCATGAAGGTATTTTCATCGAATGTGGAGAATGTAACCGTGAATTTTATAATGTCGATTGCTATAATAAGCATAAAGATAACAATACATGTAAGAAAATAAAAAATTGTACTCTATGTTTTACACAAATAAAGATGAGTAATAACAACAGTAAATTCAAGCATGACTGTACAAAAGCATATTGTAAAGCATGCGGAACATCATATGAGCCTAAAGAAGATGATTACCATATTTGTTATATGAAAAAGAAACAAAAGAAGAACAACAAGAAAAAAGATAGTGAACCTGAAGTGTTCACCTGCTACTACGACATAGAGACGTTCCAACAAGATAAAGGCTCTAATAATAAAGGACGTAAAATTATTGAAATGATACCTTACTTGTTAGTGTGCCAGATGATTTGTAATTTATGTACAGATAAGGAAGGCGAGAATATATGCAATCACTGCGGACCTAGAACAAGTGTATTTAAGATAGAAGGTAGTGAAAGTCCTGTCAATAAATTTGTGGATTTTTTAATGACTTTTTCAAGCAAGCATTCGAAATCAAAAGTAATTGTGGCAGCCCATAACGGCGGGAAATTCGATCACCAGTACATCTATGCTGCCTTGCTAACGCACCCTAGTACAAAGGCTATCAGCAGCGGACCGATAAAGAGAGGTAACAAGATCATCTCTATGGGCTCAAATGGTAATATCCTCTATAGAGACACGTTATTGTTCACACCGTGTGCATTGAAGAACATGCCTAAATGCATGGGCATCACTGATCAAGGAGTTTCAAAAGGATTCTTCCCATATACATTTCTAAATGAAAATAAATTAAATTATAAAGGAAAAATACCAGAATAGAGAGTTTTTTGAAACTAGTAAATTGTCACAGAGTGAAAGAAGAGACTTTGAAGAATACTACAATAGCTTTGACAACAAAGAATACGATATTTTCGAAGAATGCATGAATTACTGTATAACAGACGTAAATGTCTTGAGACGCTGCTTTGAGAAATTTAGATCAAGTTTCATCAAAGCTTTTGATATAGACTGTCTAGTTGATTGTTCAACAATTGCATCCTTATGCTACACAATCTATAAGAATGTATTCATGCCTGAAAATAAAATCACTGTTTTAGGAAGAGAAAATTCAAAACGTTTTACTTATGAGGCTATTAAATGGTTAATATACCAAGAAAAAATCAATAACATAAGTATAAGACATGCCCGCAATGGTGGTGAGAAGTCATTCAAAATTAAAAATAATTGGTTGTATCCTGACGGTTTTGGGTATGTTAATGGCGTAAAAACAGTCTTTTTATATCATGGATGTGCTTGGCATGGTCATAGAGGGTGTGATAATGGCAAAGGTGTATTTGACGAAGTCTCTGCAGAAGATAGATATTATAACACCATGAAGCAAGAACAAGTGTATAAAGAAAACGGATTTAATGTTGTGAGAATATGGGAATGTGAATGGAAGATTCAGAAGACACAAAATATTCAAGATCCTGACCATATTGACAAAGACATAACTATTGGCGAATATGCAAACCGCATCAGCAATGATACAGTTAATAACCGACTTGTAATAGATGATTCGTTATTTGGTGGCAGGACTGAGCCATTTGTTCATTATTATCCACCAACGCCTGATAAAAAGATTATGTATTTGGACTACACATCTCTCTATCCCTTCGTACAAAAACGCATGAAGTATCCCTGTGGGCCCCCTGAGAAGCTTGTTGGTGACAAGGTGCCTAGCATTGATGAGTTCACAAATGGAATTAATGAAGAATATTTTGGGATTGCATTTGTAAAAATTCTACCTCCTCAAGATTTAAATATCCCTGTGCTACCTGTGAGGAACGACAAGAAACTAATGTTTCCTCTTTGTGTGCTGTGTGCAAAAGAGAACTGTCAGAAATGTGTGCATAACGAAAATGAAAGATCTATTGAAGGTGTGTTCACTACGCCCGAGATCCAGCTAGCTCTCGCTATGGGATACAAAATTCTCAAAGTTTATGAAGTATGGTCGTTTAAAGAAAAGGAGTATCTTTTTGAGGAGTATGTTAATTACTTCTTAAAGATTAAAACTGAAGCCTTTCGGGCTTTCCTGCAGGAATTCGTGAAGACGATCCGGACTTTATGGAAAAGTTTAAAGAGTTCGTACGCCTTTTCAAAGAAAAGGAAGGTGTCGAACTTGACATCAATAACATCAAGAAGAGTCCTGGCATGCGTTTCATAGCGAAACTGTGCCTCAATTCATTATGGGGTAAATTCGCACAAAATTGCCCTGTTCGCGAGGACAAGATATGCTCTAGCGATAAAGAAGTATGGGAACTCATCAACCAGAGCGATATTGAAGTCACTCAAGTAATCCCAATTGGTCCGAAATATGTTGTAACGACTGTGAAAAATGAACTGTCTGTGCGTTCTTCGAAAGTTACTAACATTCCCATAGCCTCTTTCACCACTGCATATGCCCGCATCAAATTATATGAATTACTAAATAAAGTGAAACACAGAGCTTTGTATTGCGATACAGATTCGTGTATTTTTGTCGTTGGCGAAAATGATGAAGTTCCCGTGACAGGAAACTTTTTAGGCGAGCTTACAGATGAACTTAATGATTACGGAAATGGAGCTTGGGGCGAGTCCTTTGTATGTACTGGACCAAAATCGTATGCTGTTAGAATTCGAACAGGAGACGGGGGTGTAAAGCACATTGTTAAAGCAAAAGGACTCACCATTAATGAAGAGAACAAAGGGATATTATTAGCTTTCAAAAACTTATTGGCATTAACTCTTGAAAGATGCTCTGAAAAAGATACCTATCATGACGAATCTTTGTACAATGACATCAAAGACTCTGACGTCACTGTAAAGGTCATGAACGAAATACAAATAGAAAAAGTAGATGAAGACAATGATGAATTACCCCGAAAGGTCCCATCGGGAATAAATGATTTATCATTTCATAATTATAAATTAAACGGTAGTAATGGCGAAAGAATGTATCATAATGTGCCTAATACAAAGTATCAACCTGGAAAGTTAGGTGGAGTTAATCTTGTGACAAGCTCAAAGAAGATGAGATTCACTGGTAACAAGCGTATTTTTGTAAAAAATTCATGTAGAACAGTCCCTTATGGATTCAAAGGTCATATATTACCATTGTAAATATATATATATATAATATATATATATATATATATATATATATATATATATATAATAATATATATATATTATATATATATATATATATATATATATATATATATATATATATATATATATAATATATATATTATATATATATATATATATATATATTATATATATATATATATATATATATATATATATATATATATATATATAATATAATTAATATATATATATATATATTATATATATAATATATTTTTTTTTTTATATTATTTTTTTTTTTTTTTTTATTTTTTTTTTTTTCTTTTTTTTTTTTTTTTATTTTATTAATTGTAATATTTATACGAATAAAAATACTTGAATGAAATTAATGTTTGAAGGAAATACTATTTATGGAAATGAGTTCAAAGTTCCCCATGTTATAACAAAAGAAAAGTGACTTGAAACATATTTAAATAGTTATTTAAAAATCAACATTACTTACACATGGCCGAATTTCTTGCAAATCATTGTGACTACTCCAAATTCTGAAACGTTCTTTCCCTTCTTCAGGAACCTCCGTGTTCCTGGATCATTATACAAGGGGGAGACTCCGTTTTACCTCATGAGGAACCTCCGTGTTCCTGGATCTCTTATACAAGGGGGAGACTCCGCTCTCCCCTCTCTCGCGAGGAACCCCACCCGAATTCCGAAACCTTTCTATGAGGGGGACTCCGTTCCCCCTCTTCAGGAACTTCCGTGTTCCGAAACCTTTCTATGAAGGAGGAGGACTCCGTCCCACCCATTTCAGGAACCTCCGAAACCCTTTCTATGAGGATCGGGGACTCCGTCCCTCCCTTTCAGGAACCTACGAAAGCCCCAACAAGATGATGCAACAACTACTCTGGTTCGATTTCCAGGTGAATCGTTTCTGTGGAATTCCGTTCTAAAAGCGATCAAGAAAGAGTCTGAGGGTGAATTCCTTTCTAATTCCGATCAAAAAGGCCTCAGGAAGGTGCCTGAGAACAACTTCCGGTCTAATTCCGGTCAAAAAGGCCTCAGGAAAGAAGCTGAGGTTAAATTTGCAATTGCAAATCAACATCACGTTAGGCTTATCTGCCCGTCGTTCTCGGGTCCATGTATACTACTTAGGTGTATATGTGGAACCACCCCAGATGTGAGAGGCGTACTCCATACAGGAGCAAACAACACACTAATACAGAGCAAGCAACTGGGGTTGATTGAAGAAATGCTGTAGGCGCTTCAGAGCACCCAACCTCTTAGAAACTTGTTTAGAAAGAGAAATAATGTGATCTTTCCAAGAAAGATCACAAGAAAAAGAAACAAAGAGAATATTAAGGAGAGATGATTGTTTAAGTTATGTATTTTCGAAGAAGATATCATAATGTGTGGAAGATTGTGTCGAGAAGAGGGATGGAGGAATTGAGTTCTTGAGGCATTAAAAACAACCATGTCTTCTCTGCCCCAATTTGAAATACGAGATAGATTAGAGGTTAGTTGATCCAAGGCCACCCTCCTTGTTTCTATTAACTGTTGTTGGGAGGGGCGCCTTTCAAATTGAAAAGTGTAATTAAGGGTGGAGTCATTGGCATAGGGGTGGATAGGAGATGGAATAATTGAGAGAAGGATATTAAAGAAAAGCACAAAATATGTTGGGGATAGAACAGATCCTTGAGGAACACTATTATTAATAGATTTATAGGATGAACGGTGGCCGTCTACAACAGCTGCTATAGAACGACCAGAAAGGAAATCAGATAGAAGGCCACAGAGTGACTTATAAATTCCGAAAGAGGGAAGGTTGGAAATCAAAGCTTTTTGCCAGACTCTATCGAAAGTTTTCGATATATCCAGCGCGACCGCAAAAGATTCACCGAAATGCCGATGAACGAAGGACCAATAGTCAGAGAGAAGAGAAAGAAGATCAACAGTAAGCAGTTTCTTATGAAAGCCATACTAGCGATCAGAGATAAGATTAGAAGAATTCAGATGTTTCCAAATCTTCCTGTTAAGGATAGATTCGAAAACTTTAGAAAGAACGGAAGTTAAAAATTTTTTACGGAAGTTAGAAGGTTAAGATGGGTCCTCCTTCTTCTTGCCTTTGACTCAATCTTAGACGATTCCGGAGCTGTTCCTACTCTTTCAACCCCCTCCAACTCATTTATGCCTAAAATTGTAATTTCTTCTAAAGATGTCATTTCTGCTTTTTCTGAGATTAACACTATGAAGGCGTACGGTCCTGGTGGTATCAATCCTGTGGTTGTCGAAACTTGTGCTTCCGAGCTTGCACATTGCCTTGGTAAACTATATCGTCCATGTCTTTCTACTTCAACCTTCCCTTTTAGTTGGAAACGCGCCCTCATTCAGCCTGTGCCAAAGAATGGGGAGTCCTCTCAACCCTCTAACTAGCATACAATTTCTTTAACCTCCGTTCTTTCTAAAGTTTTCGAATCTATCCTAACAGGAAGATTTTGAAACTTCTCAATTCTTCTATTCTTATCTCTGATCGCATATATAGTTTTCGTAAGAAACGCTCTACTGGTAATCTTCTTTCCCTTCTTTCTTGGACTTCCGCTCTACAGCATTTCGGTGAATCTTTTTCTGTGGCGCTGGATATACTGGAGGCTTTCTATATACTGTTGCATAAAGCTTTGATTTCCAAACTTTCCTCTTTCGGAATTTATCTTTCTCTCTGTGACCTTCTCTCTGTTTTATTTTCCAGTCGTTCTATATCAGCTGTTGTAGACAGCCCTCGTTCTTCCTTTAAATTTATAAATAGTGTTGTTCCTCAAGGATCTGTCCTATCTCAACACCTTTTATGCTTTTCATTAATGACCTTCTCTCTGTTACTTCATCTCCTATCCACTCCTATGCTGATGGCTCCAAAATGCATTAATCTTTTCAGTTTGAAAGTGGCGCCTCTCAACAGTAATTAATAGACCAAGGAATTTTGCCTTGCAGCAGCTACCTTCTGATCTATCTGGTATTTCAAATTGGGGCAGAGTAAACATGGTCGTTTTCAATTCCACCAAAACTCAATTCCGTCATCTCTCTACTATTCACAATCTTCCACACAACTATAATATCTTCTTCGAAAACACTCAACTCAAACTTTAATCTCTCCTTAATATTCCAGGTGCTTCTTTTTCTCGTGATCCTTTTTGGAAAGATCACATTACTTCTCTTTCTAAGCAAGCTTCTAAGAAGTTAGGTGTTCTGAGGCGCCATCAGTATTTCCTCCCTCCACCCCAGTTGCTTGCTCTGTATAGGGTTGTTGTTCGTCCCTGTATTTAGTACGCCTTACACATCTGAGATGGTTCCACTTATACAGCTCTCCTTGAAAAGGTGCAATTTAGGGTTTTCGACTTATCACATTTTTTTCTATCACTAATTATCGCCAGTCTTTTTCTGTCAGTCGAATTCTTGAATCACTCTCTCTATTTTATCGCTATTACAATGAACATTGCTCTTTTGATCTCTCTCGCAGCTTACCTTCATTTGAGAGGGGCCGTGCTACTCGTCTTTCTACATCTCTGGCCCCAGACCTAACCGCTATGCTCAATCCTACACATACTCAACTGGTAAATTCTGCAACACACTCCCTTCATTTATTTCCCCAACTTCCTATGACTTACCATCTTCAAACGACGCGTATCAGGTCACATCCGCCTTTAATTTCCTCCTAACCCTTATGGAAAGTTTTGTAGGCCTCTGACCTTTGCCCAACAGACGTGAACTAAAGAAAAAAAAATGTAAGTCTCATTTACTTTAATATCCTTTTGTTAAATCTTCAGTCCTAAAATTAACAGACAAGCTGACTTTAAATATCAGTGATGCATGTGTCATCTGCATCTGCATCTATATCCGCATTAAATTTGACACATGCTGCAGCATCAAGCATCCACATCCGCAGATCATGATTTTGAAATATCCGCGTCCACATCCGCAATTATTAAACGTGGATTTTGTGGATATATAAAATTTTGAAAGTTATTAATTTGTTTTCCAATGTTTGATTAATTTTTTGAATATAATGAATAAGAAACACAACACACACACACACACATATATATATATATATATATATATATATATATATATATATATATATATATATATATATATATATATATATATATATATATATATATATATATATATATATATATATATATATATATATATATATATATATATATATATATATATATATATATATATATATATATATATATATATATATATATATATAATATATATATATAAATATATATATATATATATATAAAAATATATAATAATATATAATATATTTTATTAAATATATAATATAAATATATATATATATATATATATATATATATATATATATATATATATATATATATATATATATATATATATATATATATATATATATATATATATATATATATATATATATATATATATGCAATTCTCTCTTGCCCTTAGCTCCACCCACTTATGCGCAATAAGTACACCAGCAGAGTCCTTCCTGCTAGTGGAATCAAAATCAGCTTCCACGATAGGCCTGGTTCAACCTCGAATAAACCTACTGACAGGGCTAATAACTCTTTATATATATATATATATATATATATATATATATATATATATATATTATATATATATATATATATATATATATATATATATATATATATATATATATATATTATATATATATATATATATATATATATATATATATATATATATATATATATATATATATATATATATATATATATATATATAGTATATATAATATATATATATATATATATATATATATATATATATATATATATATATATATATATATATATATATATATATATATATATATATATATATATATATATATATATATATATATATATATATATATATATATATATATATATATATATATATATATATATATATATATATATATATATATATATATATATATATATATATATATATATATATATATATATATATATATATATATATATATATATATATATATATATATATATATATATATATATATATATATATATATATATATATATATATATATATATATATATATATATATATATATATATATATATATATATATATATATATATATATATATATATATATATATATATATATATATATATATATATATATATAATATATATAATAATAATATAATAATAATAATAATAATAATAATAATAATAATAATAATAATAATAATAATAATAATAATAATAATAATAATAATAATAATAATAATAATAATAATAATAATAATAATAATAATAATAATAATTTGTATTTAATTTATAAAAATTCCTTTACAGAAAAAAAATTTTCTTTTTAAGTAATAGTTTGTTCTTAGGCTTTAAATGTAATGCTTTTTCTATGTTTAATAAATTAATACTGGTCTTACCACCATCTGCTTGGCATGTCAGACGAAGGACACCCCCCAAAGGGTATGGACCGATCACTCCATTCACCTCCATTCCAGCTTCATTACGTATAATTAATCTTGTGGGAGGAGCTGTAGAAGGTAAAAAATAAAAAGGTTAAAAATGCTTTGCTGAGAAATATTTTAATTTACAAAAGAAAAACAATGAAATCAGAGCCATATTACAAACAAAATGAGCTTCAGAATAAAAGGTTATATATATATATATATATATATATATATATATATATATATATATATATATATATATATATATATATATATATATATATATATATATATATATATATATATATATATATATATATATATATATATATATATATATAATACTTTTCTTTCTCACCATACTCCTGTAGGTGTGCTAGCACCTGTCAGCTGTCTCGAGCAAAGACATGAGTTTCTTGAGCAAGGCAATCAGTTGGTGGCTTGCTAGGCCTATCCCAAACACACTAAACCACTTTTATTATAGGTTACCACCTTACCACTGTACCACTTACATTAATATATATATATATATATATATATATATATATATATATATATATATATATATATATATATATATATATATATATATATATATATATATATATGAGCAGTTCTCTCTTGAACTTAGCTCCGCCCACTTATGCGTAATAAGTACACCAGCTGAGTCCTTCAAAAAAGCATTCATTCTAAAAACAAGTAAAGAGAGAACATATTTGTTGTGCAGTATTTTCCGAACAATATTTAGAATACAGCTGTTTAAATACGTATGTTCAAGCTGTATTCTTCCTTCTCTTCTTCCGTGAGGTGAATACTCATTTATGTATCGTGATTTAAAATCCTAAGTGTTTTGTTTTTCAGAACTGAGAAAGAGTGTATGTGAATTATATATCTAATTGTAGTTCTAAAGTTTGATCAAAATCAGCATCCGCGAAAGGCCTGGCCAGCCAGCGGATGTTTGCCGTCGGCCTGTGAAAACCTTGGTTCAACCTCTAATAAACCTACTGACAGGGCTAATTACCCTTCTTGGGGATGGGTGATTGGATATATATATATATATATATATATATATATATATATATATATATATATATATATATATATATATATATATATATATATATATATATATATATATATATATATATATATATATATAGAATCAATATCATAATTTCAGTAAAACCTTTCTACGATTTTCTAAATCGAATATAACTAAAATGAAATTTATTTAAAATATCGGAAACCTCATTCTGTAAATATTCATGATTTTGTTAGATTATTTTTAGTTAGTGAGGAAAACATTTTTCAATATATTTTAACTACCACATTAACTCTGAAATCAAAAACTTTTACCATTCACATAAATATGTTTAAAAGTATATTTAACCGTAAATAATAATAATAATAATAATAATAATAATAATAATAATAATAATAATAATAGTAATAATAATAATAATAATAATAGTATAATAAGTAATAATAATAAGTAATAATAATAATAATAATAATAATAATAATAATAAATAATAATAATAATAAATAATAATAATAATAATAATAATAATAATAATAATAATAATAATAAATAATAATAATAATAATAATAATAATAATAATAATAATAATAATAATAATAATAATAATAATAATAATAATAATAATAATAATAATAATAAAATAATAATAATAATAATAATAATATAACCTTAAACTTCCATAGCATTCAGACTAATGGCCAAATCCCATTGTTTATTTGTGTTAAGATTATTGAAGATGCAGAACAAATTGAAAACTTTTATTATTTCATTTTATTATTAAGAATAGGTAATTTGAGCTTTGTATTTCTTTATAAATAGAAAATACTGAACACATTATGATTATTATCTGGACTGATACCATTCGGAAATTTTCAGTGATAGATTAATACTACTCTTACAGCTCTTTATTATTTTAAATTCATTAAATCAGAGTTTGTGATTTTTTTAATATTACGTGTGATTTTAAATAAAAAAGTTTTTAAAAATCATTATTCTTTATTTTTAGTTTATTGTTTTGTTTTTTAAAATTTTTTATTTGTTTATAGCTACAAGTCTTTTTTTCCAACAGTAGAATTCTTCGCCTAAGAAATAATAAATAAGTAAATATAATTAGTAAATTAAGTTATTTAAATAATAATCTTAAAAAGGTACAAACTATTTCTAATTTTATATATAAAAATGATGAAAATTGGACTGAGAAAATCAATTCATTCTTTTAAGTTTTAAATTTTAAAGCCGACGAGTAAACAACATTAGGGTAGTAAGGTACGCACTTTTGACGGGTGCCAGATTCAGGTTGCCAGATTTTTTGAAAAGTACCTAAATCTGGCACCCGTCAAAAGTGCGTACCTTACCTACTAACATTATCGTTTTATTTTTAAAGATATTTTGTGTTATTCTGTTGTTATTTAATCCTTATTTTTATATTATTAACATAAATATTTAGAAAGATTTAATCATAGCGTTTGAATACTCAATTCTTAAAATTTTGAAGAAAAATAAAGCATTAATTTCTGAAATTAGAACTAAAAAAAAAAGAGAGATTTAGAAGTTGAACATTAAAAATGTTAGTGAATTGATTTAATTGGATCATTTATTTTTAAAAATTTAAACTTGGGGAAAAAAATTCTATGGAACAAATTAACAACTATAAACTTTTTTTTGAAAAAATTATATTTTTAGATACTAAAAAACTTTTTTTTTTTTTTTTTTTTTTTTTTTTTTTTTTTTTTTTTTTTTTTACATAAATTTTTGATTTGGAAGAGTTTTTATTTCTCTGTCTTGCTCGTATAACTTGCAAAAATAAATAAATAAAACACAAGTAAATAAAAAGTAACACTAATTAAATTTTTAAACTATGTAACTCATTCACCTTTTAAAATAAATATCTAAATCTAGAATTCAAATCTAAAACAATTTGTCTGTCAAAAATTTAGTGAAAAATATCTTTGAACATTTACTACCTTCTGCCTAAAGCCTAGTAAAACCCAGAAATATTTTCAACAACTTCTATTAATCTGCTTTCTTCTTATTATTCTCTCTGATGAATCCTATAATTTCATTCTATTTAAAATGTTTACCATTTTGGCCCTTTTTTTTGTAATTAAACATCGGATGATTTTGGCATATCTCTTTCAACTCTTTTTCCTTTCAACTGTATTATGCTTTTGCATCTGATTTTAAAGGATTGTATACATGAATTCCAAACCCCAACCCCCATTCGTTTTTGATTAGACTGAAGAACGCTTTAACACCAAAGTAAATTATTGACATTATAGCATCAAGACTAAAGTTGAACGAATGAAAGCACTTTTTCAGAAGTTCAATCTATCAAAAAACCCGTAGAAATTCTATCCTGGCCAATAGCCTTTGTAATGTTCGTTGAGGTTTGGAATTCATGTATACGATCCTTTAAAATCAGATGCAAAAGCATAATACAGTTGAAAGGAAAAAGAGTTGAAAGAGATATGCCAAAATCATCCGATGTTTAATTACATAAAAAAAGGGCCAAAATGGTAAACATTTTAAATAGAATGAAATTATAGGATTTATCAGAGAGAATAATAAGAAGAAAGCAGATTAATAGAAGTAGTTAGAAATATTTCTGGGTTTTACTAGGCTTTAGGCAGAAGGTAGTAAATGTTCAAAGATATTTTTCACTAAATTTTTGACAGACAAATTGTTTTAGATTTGAATTCTAGATTTAGATATTTATTTTAAAAGGTGAATGAGTTACATAGTTTAAAAATTTAATTAGTGTTACTTTTTATTTAATTGTGTTTTATTTATTTATTTTTGCAAGTTATACGAGCAAGACAGAGAAATAAAAACTCTTCCAAATCAAAAATTTATGTAAAAAAAAAATATAAAAAAAAAATATCTAAAAATATAATTATCTTAATAAAAAAAAAGTATCTAAAAATATAATTTTTTCAAAAAAGTTTATTGTTGTTAATTTGCTCCATAGAATTTTTTTCCCCAAGTTTAAATTTTTAAAAATAATTGATCCAATTAAATCAATTCACTAACATTTTTAATGTTCAACTTCTAAATCGCTCTTTTTTTAAGTTCTAATTTCAGAAATTAATGCTTTATTTTTCTTCAAAATTTTAAGAATTGAGAGTTCAAACGCTATGATTAAATCTTTCTAAATATTTATGTTAATAAATATAAGGATAAAACAACAGAATAACATAAATATTTTAAAAAAAAATAAAACGTAGTTAATAAGGTACGCACTTTTGCAAGATTTATACTTTAAAAAAATCTGGCAACCTGAATCTGCACCCGTCAAAAGTGCGTCCTTACTACCCTAATGTTGTTACTCGTCGGCTTAAAATTAAAATTAAAAAATGAATTTGATTTTTCAGTCCAATTTTCATCATTTTTATATTAAAATTTTTTTTTACTTTTTTTATTTTTTTTAATTTTTATTATACTAATTTATTATTACTTAGGCGAAGAATTCTACTGTTGGAAAAAAAGACTTTGTAGCTAAAAACAAATAAAAAATTTAAAAAACACAATAATAAACTAAAAATAAAGAATAAGGATTTTTAAAATTTTTTTATTTAAAATCACACGTAATATTAAAAAAGTCACAAACTCTGATTTAATGAATTTAAAATAATAAAAAACTGTAAGAGTAGTATTAATCTATCACTGAAAATTTCCGAATGGTATCAGTCCAGATAATAATCATAATGTGTTCAATATTTTACTATTTATAAAGAAATACAAAGCTCAAATTACCTATTCTTAATAATAAAATGAAATAATAAAAGTTTTCAATTTGTTCTGCATCTTCAATAATCTTAACACAAATAACCAATGGGATTTGGCCATTAGTCTGAATGCTATGGAAGTTTAAGGATATTATTATTAATTATTATTTATTATTATTATTTATTATTTTATTATTATTATTATTATTATTATTATTATTAATTTATTATTATTATATTATTACTTATTATTTTAATATTATTATTATATCATTATTATTTTATTATTTATCATTATTATTATTATTATTATTATTTATTATTTAACTAAACTATTATTATTATTACTATTAATACTATAATTATATTATTATTATTATTATTATTATTATATTATTATTATTATTATTATTTACGGTAAATATACTTTTAAACATATTTATGGAATGGTAAAAGTTTTGATTTAGAGTTAATGTGGTAGTTAAAATATATTGAAAAATGTTTTCCTCACTAACTAAAAATAATCTAACA
>SEYY01020164.1:0-17500 GCA_009176605.1 Armadillidium nasatum
GAAAGGGGAGGGATATGTAATCTATATTGAGAAATTTTCATTTTAATTTACATTAGTTATTGTTTGTGGTAGACCGATAAATCTAAGGTTTAATTCCTTTGCAAAATTATGCTCTGCTTCCATGTAGGTGAAAGGATTCATCTCCCCACCTCCCCACCTCCCCCCCTCTTTCCTGTAGGGGGTAATCCCCTTCTTTGTAGGGGTAACTTTAATTTCATTTTCACCCTACCAACCAGAGGGGAGGATTTTATCTCTTTTATGGGGGTATTCCCCCACTTTTTTTCTGTATCTCCCTTCGGGGGGGGAGTAATCCACCTTAGAAATAACATATCTCTTAAAGAAATCTTGACCTCTAGGGGTAATATCCCACTTTTATTCTACCTTTCTTTAAAGGTGAAAGGGATCCACCAATTCCCCCTAATTTTTATTGGTAACCCCACCTTTTTTTTTACCGTACAGGCTAGAAGGGATGAATTATTTCAGTTTTTCTATAGGGGTAAAGTCCCACTTTTATCTCTTTAAAAGGTGAAAAGGAATCCCCCATCTTCTTTGTTTGTGTAACTCCCACTTTTTCTATATCCCTACCTGCTTGAAGGGATGATTAGGTCTATTTTGTAGGGGTAATATCCCACATTTTACTCCATCCAAAAATCCTTCTTTGTAGGGGTAATTCCTTTTTCTGAAGGGGTAACCCTAACCCTTTTTTTTCACCCAACCCATCAGAATGGTAATAAAGGGGCAGTATCCCACTTCTTACTCGTACCTTTACCATAACCTTTAATTAAGATAATCTCCCTTTAAAACTCCCATCACCCTTAAAAAGGGTATTCTCCTTTTTTCATCTTATCTCCCTGTAAATGCTAAAGGTTACCCTCTCTCATTTTAACCCAGTATCAAAGAAAAAATGTAATAATCCATTTCACCCCATATACCAGTATGGATAATTCACCCTTCATAAGGGGAAATGACCCTTTATATCCCCGAACTCCCTTAAATTTAATGGGGATGCACCCCATTTTTTATTGGTAAAATATTTCTATGAAAAAAAAAAAAAAAGATTGTCACTCCCCATTCTTTTACCGTATCTCCCTTAAGAGGGGCAAATTTTGATCCCCCTAAATTAGGGTGATTCCCCCCTTTTTAAACTTTTATTTTCAAAAAAATTAAATTTTAATATTGAAGTTTTATTTCATTGTAAATTAAGTTTTTTTATTATATCAAAAACTATCTGCAGGAATCTTTAAGAAATCTTAGACCCTGATGCTCCTCATCCGCATTCGAATTGCTTCAAAGATCTGTAGATCCGATCTGTAGATCCGCATCCGTAAAGTTAGGGCTTTACATATCTCCAATAGTAATCTCTATTTTGGTTGGAATCTATTTACAGCTTCTTCGCCTAACTCGCCTTATCGTCAGGGTTACTTTGTTGGTACATTTTTTTTTTTGTTGGCTCCACGTCCCATTCGGTCGGCTTCACTCAAAAATTTTGCGGCTCCGGCTCCGGCAGCTCTGCTTATCATTCCAGCTAGAGGGAGACCTTAATATTTTGGTGTTAAGGATTTTTCGGAAAATCTAAGAAAAAATTAAGTCATTTTTCTATTCGACAAGAATCTCTCTGAAAAGTTAGATGCAAGTCAATTTAGTAGGGGCTTTTTGTAAGCCATATAAGTAGGGCTTTTTCTACGCCATTTTAATAAGGGCTTTTCTACGTTATTTTAGTAAGGGCTTTTTCTACGCCATTTAAGTAAGGGCTTTTTCTACGCCATTTTAGTAAAGGCTTTTTCTACGCCATTTTAGTAAGGGCTTTTTCTATGTCATTTATGTGAGGATTTTTTTCTACGCCATTTAAGTAAGAGCTTTTTCTATCCCATTTTAATAAGGGCTTTTTCTACGCCATTTTAGTAAAGGCTTTTTCTATGCCATTTAAGTAAGGGCTTTTTCTGCGCCATTTTAGTAAGGGCTTTTTCTATGTCATTTAAGTAAGGGCTTTTTCTACGCCATTTTAGTAAGGGCTTTTTCTATGTCATTTAAGTAAGGGCTTTTTCTACGCCATTTAAGTAAAGGCTTTCTCTGAGCCTTTTTATATAGTATCTTATGGAAGGTGACCATCCGTCCCGATTTTTTAGAGGGTAAATCGGACGCACATTTGTTCCGATTTTTAGATTTGGTAAAAATTATTTATTCAGCCAGCCAGCTGAGTACGGCGAGTGGGACCTGAAGAAAGGAAATTTTTTTTTTTATAGAATGTCCTTAACTAATAAACCATATGACTTGGTTTTGAAAACAATAATCGTATTTCTTCTTTATATTAAAAATCACCCTCCTTTATACATCCCTTAAAGCCCTTACTGGCAGGGTATTTTGAGGGGGGGGGGGCCAATGTTCAGAACGTCCCGATTTATGGTCAGAAAAATATGGTCACCTTAATCTTAGGAGATAATTCCAAAATTGTCTAAAGTAAACTCTTATTGACAAATTAAAATAAAACGGTAAATAAACATAGAGATACAAAATGGTTACCAGAAATAATGAATAATATTTACATTCGATTTGTTTATATTTTTGCTAAATATTTTAGGAATAATTTAGTCATATCAAAAATTCTTAAGAAATCTTAGACGATGACGTAATTTTCGGGCTTTTAAAGGGGCGAATAGAACGCTATTTTTCTCTTAAATTTTTAGAAAAACTAAATATTTAGTAAAAGCGTAAGGGAAATATTGGGAGAGAGAGAGAGAGAGAGAGAGAGAGAAATAGAAAGATTGAAAAAGATGGAGACAGAAAGATTAGATAAAGAGTCAGTGAAAGATAGGAGAAAAATAAAAAGAGAAAGAAAAAAGGAAATAGAAAATGATAAAGAGAAACAGAAAGAGAGAGAGAGAGAGAGAGAGAGAGAGAGAGAGAGAGAGAGAGAGAGAGAGAGAGAGAGAGAGAGAATAACCGACAATGAGAGAGTTAGAGATATAAAGGGAGAGGACACGGAAATGAGAAAGAGAAAGAGATACAGAGAGAGAGAGAGAGAGAGAGAGAGAGAGAGAGAGAGAGAGAGAGAGAGAGAGAGAGAGAGAAAATAAATGGTGATGAAAGAAAGTAAGAAAAGAGAGAGAGAGAATAACCAGCAATGAGAGAGCTTGAGAAATAAAAGGAGAGGACACGAAAACGAGAAAAAGAGAGAGAGAATGTAGACGGTGATGAAAGAAGGTAAGAAGAGAGAGAGAGAGAGAGAGAGAGAGAGAGAGAGAGAGATCAAAGGAAAGAGAATTAGCCTGAAGGTAAATCTGAGAAGTAAAATCCAAACCCAAAAAAAGGATAAAAAAAAGACTCGGAGGAAAAAAGATGAAATTGAGGAAAAATATTGGAAGGGGGGAGCCTGGGGGTGTATGGGTGGGGGTGAGGAGTTCAGTGGAAAATGGGGGAAGAGGGAGTTTTTTGGGGGGTTAGGGCAGTGGGGAAAAAGGGGGGGAAGGGGAATCAGGATGAAAAAAGGATATTTCATTGAAAGAAAACTTATAGTGGAAAATTGAGAATTTGAAAAGAAAACGTAGGTTTTTTTTTTCGTTTTTTTTTCATTTTTTTCATTTTTTTTAATTTCATAAAAAAATAATTTAATTAATTTAAAAAAATAAAATAAAAATACTTAAATCGAAATAAATCAAATGTTTTAAAAATTTTTTCAAAATTTTAACACATTTTTTTTTTATTAAAAATGTTAGAAATTATTATTATTATTATTATTATTATTATTATTATTATTATTATTATTATTATTATATTATTATTATATTATTATTATTATTATTGTATGAATACTTTGTCATATGGTAGTTAATGTCTTAATTTTTATCAAATCATATATATATATATATTATTATATATATATATACTATAATATATATATATATATATATAGTATATATATATATATATAATATATAATATATATATAATATATATACTATATAGTATATTATATATATATATATATATATTGAGAACGGTGCCCGTCTACAACAGCTTCTATAGAACGGCAGGAAAGGAAATTATTGAGAAGGTCACAGAGAGAAAAGGTTGATGAAAGAGGGAGGTTTAGAAATGAAGACTTTGTTTCAGACTCTATCGAAATCTTTCGATATTGTCCAGCGCGATAGTAAGCGATTCACCGAAATGTCGAAAGGCGGAGGACCAAGAATCAGAGAGAAGGGAAAGAAGATCACCCGTAGAGCGTTTCTTACGAAAGCCATACTGGCGATCAGAGATAAGATTAGAAGAACTGAGATGTTTCCAAATCTTCCTGTTAAGGATAGATTCGAAAACTTTAGAGAGAACGGAGTTCAAAGAAATAGAACGGTAGTTGGAGGGTTGAGAGGGGTCCCCCTTCTTCGGCACAGGGTGAATGAGTGCATCATTTAGGAATCCCAGGCTTGCCCGCTATGCTCATTCTTACAGGAATCCCAGGCTGGATTGCTATGCTCATTGATTTAGGAATCCTAGGCTTAATTGCTTTGTTCATTCCTTTAGGAATCCCAGGTTTGACTTCTATGTCCATTCCTTTACGAATCCACGGCTTGACTGCTATGCTTATTTCTTTATGAATCTCAGGCTTGATCGCTATGCTCGTTCCTTTATCATTCCAGGCTTGACTGATATGTTCATTCCTTTAGGAATCCCAGTCTTGACCACTATGCTCATTCCTTTAGGAATCCAAGGCTTAACTGCTACGCTCATTCCTTTACGAATCCAAGGCTTGATCGCAATACTCACTCCTTTATCATTCCAGGCTTGACTACTATGCTAATTCCTTTAGGAATCCCAGAGAATTGCTATGCTCATTCCTTTAGGAACCCCAGGCATGATTGTTATGCTCATTCCTTTAGGAATTCCAGGCTTAACCGCTATGCTTATTCCTTTAGGAATCCAAGTCTTAATCACTATGCCCATTCATTTAGGAATCTAAAGCATGATTGTTATGCTCATTCCTTTGGGAATCCCAATCTTGATCGCTATGCTCATTTCTTCATCACTCCAGATTTGACTACTATGCTCATTTCTTTAGGAATCCCAGGCATGATTGCTATGCTCATTCCTTTAGGAATCCCAGGCTTAACCGCTATGCTCATTCCTTTAGGAATCTCAGACTTGAGCGCTATGCTCAATCTTTTAGAATCCCAGTCTTGACCGATATGCTCATTCCTTTAGGAATCCCAAGCATTGTTGCTATGCTCATTCCTTTAGGAATCCCAGGTTTAGCTGCAGTGCCCATTTCTTTAGGAATCTCAGGCATGATTGCTATGCTCATTCCTTTGGGAATCCCAGTCTTGACCGCTTTGTTCACTCCTTTATAATTCTAGACTTGATTACTATGCTTATTCTAATATCATTCCATTCTAGGCTTGACCACTATACTCACTCCTGCATCATTTCAGGCTTCACCGCTATATTCATTCCTTTTTCATTCCAGGCTTTACCGATATGTTCATTCCTTTACATAATTTTATATATCGGTAAAGTCTGACACACTCTTCCTTCCTCTATTTTTCTTACGTTAACATAATCAGAACATATTACCATTTACTTTGAAACTAAATTTTAATTTTTATAACTTTGGTGGGCTTTATATAGGCTATTTCTACTAGAGGGTGTGTTCCACGGTCAAGATTCTGTAGAGATCTTCTTGTAGATTCTTCAAGCAACGTGTTCCACGAGTCTGCAGTGGAAATTGAAGATAGAAATCTGAATCATCAATTTTTTCTGCAGTAATCTTGAATGGTCACGTGATGTAAACAATTATGGAGGAGTTAGGCTTTGTCTTTTAGAATAAATACCTTTTGTAAATATTCTTAATGAAGTGGCTTTGTATATACAAATTATTACAGATAATTATTTAAAAAATTTCGGTTCATTAATTTGTTTTAAGTGAAGCATAATTAATTAAATTCAGTTATTTGGAATTTCGTTGGTTCCAATGTTTTTAATCGTGGCTGCCGCAAAAGTCTTTTTAAAACCTTCGTTTAACTCATACGTTTATCTTATATTTCTTATATGGCTTTGATGATATTAATTAAATTATGTGATTGCTTAAATTAATTACATGAGTGGTTAAATTAGATTTTAAAATATATTTACGTTTGTTTATATAGATCAGATGTTAATTGATACAGCGAAGTGTCCCGCGATAAGCAAGATTCTCAAAGATTTTCGCTGCAGTTTCGTTTAAGCGTGACGTCACTCCAGATTTCTGTGGAACACACCCTATCGAATCTTGCACCGCCCTGCGTCATTATATGTTTATAATCGTAACCCATCGCACGTCACCCAGGACCGGTGCTTCGAGCAACACTTGTACAGGGTGTTCGTAAATAAAAATATAATAGTTTACTTTTATAAATACTTTCCTAGAAATAATGTCTTCGTTTTAAAATTAAATGGTGTAATTAAAAGAGTCTTTAATTCACACATACAAAATTAATTATCACCTAAAATATATAAATAATATATTTTAATTTTCTAAATCGATGCACCCAAAGTTAAAGTGGATAAGTAGAATTTTCATTTTTTTAAAGGAAAAATTTGAGTTTGGTAACTAGCACTGGCGAATTCTTAAATTGGGATAATTCTCAGTAGTTTATGACTCTGTTCTAGCAGGAAGGAAAGATTTAAGTGGGGAGGAGACGAAATATTTTTTTAACTAAGGTTGCAGGCTCAGGAGAAAAGGTTTTAAGAATCACAAGAGGGGAGATACCGTCGGGAAAGTAGTGTTAAACTCGGCAAAAATGTAAATGGAGTCTTGAGAAAAAAAATTAATATTAAAAAAAAAAAAAAAAAAATGGGTTGGTGGAAGGAAGAGAAGGAGAAATAGTTCCAAAATTGTCTAGGGTGAAATTATGGGACAATGTTTGACAAAATATATCAGCTTCAGCAGAAGATAAAGCAGCATTATTGCCATCAATAAAAACCAAGAGGAGGGAAAAGAGAGAGGAGCAATCTTTTCCACAATTTTTGTAAAATGAAGGTCGATATTTACGAGAACCAGATAAATTATTGGACCTTCTGAAGGCACTGTTCCTGAGCCAAGTAGTAGAAAACCGAAGTACAATTAAACTAAAATTTTTAGTTTTAGTTGAAAAGAAAAAAAATGGAATGCACAACTCCATGCCAGAGAGAACCACCACGCAATCTGCACACTCCTAATAATCTCTCCTATTGAAGCACATATCAAGGAAGTACATCAGCAAAGTCAGACCAGTTAGCAGGAATAAAGTGCCCAAAACGTATCCTCTCCAAAGGGAGGTGTCTTTTTGACTGAAGACTTAGAGAAACATTACAGGATGGAGGAATAGAATTGGTAAAAGAAGAAACCCAGAAATTGACAAGATTGGAAGGAGAAGGATTGGAAGTTAAGAAAAATCTTGTGTGTTGGGCTCATCTCCAAAACTATCAGAGATATTGGTAGGCAGTTGATCAATTTTTTTAAGGTTGTTCTGAATTGAAAACTGTTAGGTGAATTCACCAGATGGATTGAGAGAGAACTAGAGGAAAGCTATGAAACGTAAACACTGATGGTATGAACAATGAAGTTACCCAAAATTAGGATTCCTGATTAAGAAGAAGAGGAAACAAAAAGAGTGTGGTCCTATTTTGGAGCTTAGATAGTCAGAGAATTTAGGATAGTCACTATAATTAAAGGTAAATAGACAGAACAGATAGTTAGTGGTAAAAAAATAGGGAAGAAAGCCTAAGTAATCAAGGTAAAAAAAAAATCATAAAACACCAAATTAAAAACACGAGAGCAGACATCTTTCCGAACATATAAGCAACATAAAAACTGAGGGTAAAGGCAGTAGGCAAAAAAAAAAAAAAAAAAAAAAAATAGGCAAACAAATTGAATTTCATCAGACCTATAAGAAAGATTTAAAGTGACCTTTAAAGAAACAAAAAATATCATAAAATGATATTGAAAAAAGTTATGGAGTCTCTTAATTTCATATTTATAAATTCACATTTGTTTATACTGACCCTAGTCGATATTCAGTAAATTTACATAAATAAATTGAAACAAAAGAGAAACTTAAAAAAAAAAAAAAAAAAAAAAACTAGAAAAATTCCCAAAATGTTGACATCTCCCAAATTTTTTAATATTTATAATAAGTAAAATCATAAATTATTGCCAGATTGCTCTTTTATTATTATTATTTTTTAAAACATGGTGTAGAAAAATATTTAACTAATATTCTTATCATGTTCGTGTGAAATGCATTTAATTTAATTTCTCTAGCTTATTTTTCAAATATTTCCTTTAATTAATTAAAAAAATTTAACCAATACTCAGTACATGTTTGTGTGCTATGCATTTAGTTTAATTTTTCTATTTTATTTTTCAAATATTTCCTTCTCCAAAGGGCATTTTAAACCTTTCCTGCAAGCTTCATGAAATATATATATATATATATATATATATATATATATATATATATATATATATATATATATATATATATATATTATATATATATATATATATTTATATATATATATATAGAGCTGAATAGATTGTGCCACCGTGGTGCCTTGGGAGTGGTAAGGCAATCCACTCTATTTTCATTCTCAAAATTAAGCAAAATTTTCGTTGAGACTTATTTAGATTCAACTTGAGTTGCCCTGGGACTCATGTCCCAACCTCTCATTGCAAATGTCAATTGCAATCCCATCTGGGATTTAAAACTTCTTCTGAAAGCGCTATTGAGCAATATATATATATATATATATATATATATATATATATATATATATATATATATATATATATATATATATATATATATATATATATATTATATATATATATATATATATATATATTAATATATATATATATATATATAAGGAATCTTTTTATTTGTGTGTAAATTAGAGATGAAAGGTACAGATTAGAGTTGAAAAATTTAACCAAAAATTCAAATTCTTTATGGAGATTATGGTAGTTTGAAGATAGACGAAAGAGTCTGTAGATTAAAGTTTTAATACTATTGCATTTGTAACGAAAATGAAAATTACTTAAGAAATTTTGAGAGAGATTGGTAAAGGTAGGTTTACGATAGATGCTTAAGTTATAATTAGCCGAGTTTTTATTGATGAGAATATCTAGGAAAGGCAAGCTATTTTCAGATTCTTCCTCTTTGGTGAGTTTGATGTTGGGGGAGTTGGTGATTCAGAAAGTTAAGGAAAGGAAGGGCTTGTTGTTTGTGAGAGAAAAGGAGAAATGTATCGTCCAAGTATCTTTTTGTAGTAGCAGGTTTGATATTAGCGGGGGATGATGAAAGCTAAATAGACCTTTACCAAAATTTATTTTGTTGTTTATAAATATATTTGTGGTGTCTGTAGCGGCTCCTATGTTGGTAGCACCCATCGCCAACTCGCCCTTAGAACAGAAGAGCATAGGGGTCGTTCGGCACGAACGGGTAATCTTTTCACTTCTCCTAACCCTTCCAGCATTCGAAATCATAGCCATAGTAAAAACCACCCTATAGACTCTTATCATTTCTCCATCATCGGAGAGCTTCACCAGCTCTTGGAGCCAACGGATCGTTCGCTCTAAACTGGTGGAGGCCTGAAGGGCAGTATTTTGTCTGCCTGGAGGGACGGCATATGCCCTAGTTGGTGAAGTCCGCTCTCAGAAACAAAAATTCTCCATCATCCCACAAACCAACCAACTACTCGACTTAAAAATACTAGAATCCATTCACATTTCCAGTCTCAAACTGTCACTTAACAATGGCAGCGGTCCCTTTCAGTTGCTCCTATTCTAATAAGTGTGTTTATCCTGTTCTAGTTAATAAAAGTGATCTCTGATGTTAATTTATTACTTATATCTTGCAAAAGTTTTACCATCGAAGGTTTATATAATTCCAAATAACTTTAAGATCCTGATGATGGGAAAGAGAAGATTCCCGAAACGTCGTTTAATATAAATGTTTTGGAATTCAATAAAACAACTGATTTTATTTAAGAATTTTATTTATATCGCCATTATGTTCAGAGATTTTGTGTTGCTTTTCATTATAAAGACCAGATTCTCCAAAACAGAAATTTGCATTATATATATATATATATATATATATATATATATATATATATATATATATATATATATATATATATATATATATATATATATATATATATATATATATATATATATATATATATATATATATATATATATATATACTTAGTATTTAAAACCACTATAATTAAAAATATAAAAAGTAAAGCACTAAAAAGAACTAAAAAGATATTAACATTGAAGATAAAAAAAATTAACAACAACGGAGGATTAAAAACAAAAAGAAAGTAGCAACAATTTCAGAGACTTATTTCCTGTCTCCCTCATCAGGCCAACAGTAAGAGAAAAATGAGAGAAAACAGCGCAGTGCAAAGTCAACATCAAAGTAGCCAGAAACAGATAAAACTAGCGGCAATTTAGTTTTTGTGTCTTAAAAATATTACGGAGGAATTTTATTAAGATACTGTCAACTTCAAAAAATCCAGTGGATATTTAAAAATTCGGTAGGGTCTTTATAAAAAATGATTCTATTAATCTATTAAAGGGCTTAGATCTTAGATTCCAAAACGAATTTAGCATCTTCCCATCCAGTTTTATATTGTGTTGTAATGTGTATGAATATGGCGTTGCTGACATTACATCTTTTTACGTCAGCTTTGTGCTGATTTATTCGAAATTGTAAAGATTTTAGTTTCCCCATAATAAGAGGTAGCACATAGTATAAGTATTACTTAGTACATTTAAGATATAGGAATTTTATCTGCTTATTTGCATGACCTTGAAATGTTTTGTAGTCTTAGCTCCGCCTATTTTCAAACAAAAGTATTAAAAGCTACTTTGCTACATATGACGTATAAGTGACGTCATAAAACCTGGTGCCTATTTTACTATTATATATATATATATAAATATATATATATATATATATATATTATATATTATATATATATATATATATATATATATATATATATATATATATATATATATATATATATATATAATAATGCTAATAAAATTATAATGGTTTTATTTTTATTATACCAAAAAAATCAAGATGATTTATTAATTAAAAGCCAATAAAAATATAAAATTGTATTATATATATATATATATATTATAATATATAATATATATATATATATATATATATATATATATATATATATATATATATATATATATATATATATATATATATATATATATATATATATATATATATATATATATATATATATATATATATATATGGGAAATACAAAACATAATCTGGTACAAAGTTTTTAAATTTGGAAATTTGGCAACGCTTTTCTTGACATTTTTGTTTTTGTTTAAATTTCAAAGAAACCTGATTTATGATTGGTCATGAAAACCAAAACTATCTGTTATTGGAGTCGGGCAATCTAATGACGTAAAAAAATAATTAATATTTGATTTCAATAATAAGCATTATTTTACATATTATTTCTAAAAAAAAGATTTAATTAGATTTTAAATGATTAAAAGAAATACAATTTGCTTCTTGAGGGTGTTTATTAAAAAAAAAAAAATAGGCATACACAAAAAGTGCATCACTCTCAATCAGAAAATTATAACATTTATTAATCCTACTAAGTAATACTTATACTATGGGTAGCACATGTTAAACAAGGGACAGAGTAAACTCTGCCCTATCGAATTTTAATATATCCACTGGATTTTTTGAAGTTGACAATATCTCAATAAAATTCCTCCGTAATATTTTTAAGACACAAAAAACTCTAAATTGCCGCTAGTTTTATGTTTCTGGCTACTTGGATGTTGACTTTGCGCTGCTCTTTGCTTGTTTTCTCTTATTTTTCTCTTACTATTGGCCTGAAGAGGGAGACAGGAAGCAAGTCTCTGAAATTGTTGCCACTTTCTTTTTGTTTTTAATCCTCCGTTGTTGATAATTTTTTTTTTTATCTTCAATATTAATATCTTTTTAGTGTTTTACTTTTTATATTTTTAATTATAGTGGTTTTAAATACTAAGTTATATTAATAGACAGTGAGCGAGTTAACTTTCTTTAAAGATCAATTATATATATACTATATATATATATATATATATATAATATATATATATATTATATATATATATATATATATATATATATATATATATATATATATATATATATATATATATATATATATATATATATATATATATATATATATATATATATATAGGGGAAAGCAAGCGTACTCCATAAATACATTCGGATGCGCAAATTTATTACCGGACACGAATCCCAGACAGATATTTCCAGCGGATATTCCACAGATATGGATGATGAATGGAATATAAGCTAATATACACACTCAAACCCCCCAAAAAAGACGAAAGATTCAGCAACCCCCTCCCTATTTTTATTTTCCTCAATAAAAAACATTTGTGAGACAGTGAGGATGGTTTAGTAGGGTTGTGTGTGTGCGTGTGTGTGTGTGTGTGTGTGTGTGGTGTGTGGTTGTGTGTGTGTGTGTGTTAGCAAGCCAGACACCATCTGGCATTAAAGCAACACTGTTCTTTTAATGGATGCCTTCTGGCAACGACACTCTTCATGACGTCACAGTAATAAACCAACTGTCATCCCTCACATCCCTCCCCCCCCCAACTCCCCCACCCCTCACCCCCTTGGTTTTTCTCTAAAGATGACCCGCTTTATCCCTAAATTTTGACAAATAAGATTATGACCCAATAGGGTCAGGTCAACTCACGCCAAATAGATAATAATGAACTACATAATATTATTACAATATATATATATATATATATATATATATATATATATATATATATATATATATATATATATATATATATATATATATAATATATATATATATATATATATATATATATATATATATATATATATATATATATATAGTGTGTGTGTGTATGTGTAAGGTTTTATGCATAAAAAATACACATGTAAGGAATAGTTTTCTCTCTCCCTCGCCCTCCCTCCCTCAGTCTCTCCCTATCTCAGTCTCCCCTCTTTCTCTCTCTCTTTATATCTCTCCTTCAGTCTCTCTTACTCACTTTCACTCTTTCTGCCCTCCCTCCCTCTCTCTCTCTGTCTTTACACTCTCTTTCTTTCTCTCTCCCTCAGTCTCTCTCACTCTCACTCTTTCTGCCCTCCCTCTCTCAATCTTTACACACACACACATACACACTCTTTCTCTCTCTCAGTCTCTCTCACTCTCATTCTTTCTGCCCTCCCTCTCCCAGTCTTTACACACACACTCTCTCTCTCTCTCAGTCTCTACACTCTCTTTCTCTCTCTCTCATTATTTCTCTCCTTCAGTCTCTCTCTCACTCTTTCTGTCATCCCTCTTTCAATCTCTACACACACACTCTCTCAGTCTCTACTCTCTTTCTCTCTCTCTCTCTCTCCCTCAGTCCCTCTCTCTCTCTCATTCTTTCTCTCCCTCAGTCTCTCTCTCTATCTCACTCTTTCCGCCCTTTCTCTCTCTCTCTCTCTCTCTCTCTCTCTCTCTCTCTCTCTCTCTCTCTCTCTCTCTCTCCGTATGAAAGGCGGCTGAAAGTAAGAAATAAAATACGCTCCAATAATTTAGAGAAGTATTCCTTCCTAGAATTTAAATCCCTCTTTTTTTTATCTTTATTAATCGTATAACGGATTTGAGAAGAGAAAATCCCTAATTAAAATTTTAATTTACATTTTCATTTAGTTAATTAATTTAAAAAAAAAAAAAAAAACTAAATTTAATTATTTTAAATTAATCTTATATTATTAAGTGTTTAAATACAATGTTTAAGAGTTTGTAATTTAAGAGTTGATGATATTTTTTTATTTGTTTTTATGAAGTGTGTGTGTGTGTGTGTGTGTGCGTGTGTGTGTGTGTGTGTGTGTGTGTGTGTGTGAGGGGAATAGTTAGTTGGGGTTTCCTTGGAGGGGGGGACGAAGAGTAAATGGAGTTTGGTGGGGGAGGTTGAATTGGGTCTGAGGAGAAGGTAATTTTTTTTTTTTTGCTAGCCCCATTTAACTCCTACTCCAGTTAAATCGCTTTAGAAGGCTTCGTACACTCTCCGGTTACAGCTCCGGCTCAAGCTCCGGATCCTGCTCCGCCCTTGGCTCCACCAAAAAATATCTTTCCTCTTCTTCCATCCCAAACCTAGGTGCTCTGGGACTCCTTCTCCTACTCCGTAGTCCTTGTTTGAGCTGGGGTTTTGAGAGTTAGGTTTTAAGAGGTTTTGAAGATGAAATAATATGAAACAGTAAAGTAGGTAGAGGTTAATAGGGTTAAATTATGAAGGGGTTAATTGACAGGTAAATCAGACAACTCTTACATCCCACAGGCTCTAAAAATAAAAATAAAACGTATATTTAACTCATATTTTAATGTTTCAGATGAGTGGGTTAAAATATTCATTTAGGTGAGTGGGTTATAATATTCATTCAGGTGAGTGAATTAAAACATTCAACTATTCTGTTTCTTTAATGTTACAGAAGAGGTTAGGTTGGATTGGGTTAGAGTATTTATGAGTGAGGTTTAAAAGGTTTTTATTGTTCTTGTATTTAATAAGTCTTTGTAGGAATAAAAGGTTTTTATTTTTAGAAAGGGTTAAATGCAGTTTTAGTTTAATTGATTTTAAATACATAGTTTTTCTTGCTTTTGGTTTATTTTAAAAATTGATGATATTGAATGTCGTATTGGAGCAAGGAAAAACTCACCCGTTCCACATCCTTCTTTCTGAGTATCGGCTTTTTATTGGTCTTAGTTTTTTTTTTTAAATAAATTATATACACTGATTTAATTATAATTTAGTTTAATGTCTAAATAGAGAACCACCTACACGATCTCTCTCTCTCTCTCTCTCTCTCTCTCTCTCTCTCTCTCTCTCTTCTCTCTAATTTTTCTTTAGTTTAATATCTAAATAGGGAACTACCTACACTATCCCTCTCCCTCTTTTTCTCTCTTTATCTCCGTCAGTCTCTCTCTCTCCCGTATCCTATCCATTCAATTTTTAAAATAAGTCTCTCTCTCCCTCCCTCAGTCTCTCTCTCTCCCTAATATCTCTCTCCCCCTTTCTCTCACCCTCAGTTTTCGAAAAGGATTTATTCTTTTCTTAAATTTTTTTTTTGAAAATGTTTAAATTTTAAAATTTAATTTTTTTTTTAGATTTTAATTTTATTTTTGTTTAATTCTGAACGTTTGTGAAGGTCACTCGTAGAGAGGCAAGTTTCAATTTAACCTTATAGCAAATGAAGATTGTTGGAATCCGTTATTTTTTTGCTTCTCCGAACTCTACTCGGCCTTTCATCCAGTCATGATGTTGATGTATCGATCTCACAAATAAAAAATGTTTTACAGACCTTCAACCGGATGTGGATCGGATGTTATTACATTGCAAAAATTGTCCTAACGAAATCGTTGGGATAAATGGCAAAAAATGTCACGGTAAAATTTTCAGTAGAGAAAAAGACTTGTTAAGCATAAGAAACTCGCTTCACCGATTTAATTTTCAAATAAGAAAATAACTGAAAAAAAATTTGCCGTTACATTTTTGTCACTTTTCCCAACGATTCGTTAGGACAATTTTTGGCATAGTATTTACACACCCGGGATATATGCCAATCAATTTTTAATATTCTAAATGCGAATGCGGATCTTCCGAAATTTACAAGAGGTTGCGGATATAAAGGCGGATGCGAAAAACAAAGATATCGCTATTCCACTGAGCGACTAAGGGGGGGGGGGGTGAAACCTGTTGTTTTATTTTTCAACTTGTTCTATTCCATGATAGAACCTCTCTAAGAATGGATCCATTAACATCCGCAGGACAAGTCCTAGTCTTTATCGTATATGCTATGCAAGCAAACCAATTAATTCGTAAACTCATTTTACAAAATAAATAAATAAAAATAACAAAAAAATAAATAAATAAATTTAAAAAAAAATTACAAATGACGAAAATTTCTCTCATTAAATTCAAAATAACGAAACCCTCAAGAATATAATATAGTTAGACAAAATAATAATAATAATGATAATAATAATAATAATAATAATAATAATAATAATAATAATAATGAATAATAATAATAATAATAATAATAATAATAATTATAATAATAATAATAATCTTTATTCATTCCTCCAATTACAAAAGTTGTGCAAACAAAAATCGTATATTTTATGTGTATTAATACAAAACTGAAATGGGCTTAATATGGGGACGAATTCGTGCTTTTGAGCCCAATAAATTAATGCAAAATTAATATCAATTATTATTAAAAACAAAGTTTATAACTAGCAAACAAACATTGAATACTCGAACTTTTTTTTTTTTTTTTAAAAAAAAAAAAAAAAAAAAAAAAAAAAAATTCAATTTTTTTTTTTTTTTTAATACTTGAACTTTTTTTTTTTTTTTTTAATACTTGAATTTTTTTTTTTTTATTTTTTTTTTGTCATAATCTTAACCTAAACTATTTCTTTAAAGATAATAATAAAAATAAGAAGAGAAAATAATGACTAACAATAAATAACATTTAAAATATCTGGAAGCTAATAGTTATTACAGTAATAAAGGTAGAAAATAATAAGAATACCAAAAACCGATAAGAACAATAATAACTGATAATGATGATAATATAATATTAATAATAATAATAATAATAATAATAATAATAATAATAATGTTTGATGTTGATAAAAATTATAATAATAATAATAAAAATAATAATATAATAATTAATAAATAATAAATAAATATAATATTATAATAATAATAATAATAATTAATAATAATAATAATAATAATAATAATAATAATAATATGAATAATCATAAAGGTTTAATAATAATATAATAAATAATAAAATAATAAATTTTAGTTAATAAAAAATAATTATAAATAAAAATATTTATATAACTGTTATAATAATAATAATAATAATAATAATAAAATAATAATAATAATAATAATAATAATAATAATAATTACAGCAATTATGTCAAAGTTGGTAAAATAAAGCGAGTCTGGCTAATAGGTATCTTCTTTGGTATTTTGATAGTAAGTGATATTTGCCATGTTTACGAAATGTGAGAAGTGTTGTTGATTCTTGTATGTTATTTGGAAGTTCATTCCATTGTTTAATGCCTTTATACGATATAGTTCTACGAGATTTGGTTAGAGCAGGGGCGGGCAACCATTGGCACGCCGATAAATCTTTTTTGTCATGTCAAACAATTTTTAAATTAGTTTATGGAGCATCTTCAAACAGCGTAGCTCACGGGGACAGAGTTTTGACGTGTGCAAATTAGCCTATTTCTGAAAAAACAAGTCAACTTTTCATTAGGCTATAAAAGCGGCTGCGCGCACCGGAAGCGGTCAGTTGGTTTTGAGCCACGCCTCTTTGCCTTATTAAATAAATGTAAAGAACCT
>SEYY01020164.1:20000-35000 GCA_009176605.1 Armadillidium nasatum
GTGTGAAATAAACGTACATGTAAGTGTAGAGTAGAATCCTTTTTTTTTTCTTTCTTAAATTGGGTTAGAATTTATTTTATAATAATAATAATAATAATAATAATAATAATAATAATAATAATAATAATAATAATAATAATAATAATAATGTAGGGGAAAATGTAAATATATTTAATAGGAGTTGATTTTCATCCTTTTTCCTGTCCAACATTCTGACCCTAAAATTCATACAACTACTCTCTGCAAACATTGTCCTAACGAATCGTTGGGACAAGTAGCAAAAATGTCACAATAAAATTTTTTTCAGTTATTTTCTTATTATAAACTAAATCTGTGAAGCGACTTTCTTATGCTTAACATGTCTTTTTCTCTATTGAAAATTTTACTGTGACATTTTTGTAACTTGTCTCACCGATTTGTTAGGACAAATTTTGCAGTGTAGGAAGATCTGGACAGATCTACCTTCTTCTGTTCTTCCATGTCACTGCTTCAATTTACTTCTATACTTTTAAAAGTCGTGTAGAAGGGTATGTCGGTCTTTAATTTGGAACAAAATTTGAATTTTTCAGTTCTGGTTAGTTTCAAACTGGTTTATGACCTTTTTACTCCCGGAGGAATCGTGAAGAAAAACAAAACGTATTACTTTGAAAATTTATGTACAACCTAATTTAAAATGTACTTATTTAAAGCTAAGTTTTAACTCTTGAAAGTTAAAATTAGCTTGAAGGTCAAATCCCATATAATTAAAATAAGTTGTAACTCTTGAAAGTTAAAATTAGCTTGAAAGTAATATCCCATATAATTAAATTAAGTTGTAACTCTTGAAAGTTAAAATCAGCTTGAAAGTCATATCCCATATAACTAGAAAAAGTTGTAACTCTTGAAATTAAAAATTAGCTTAAAAGTCATATCCCATATAATTAAAATATGTTGTAATTCTTTAAAGTTTAAATTATCCCATATAATTAAAATATGTTGTAACTCTTGAAAGTTAAAATTAGCATTAGTGAAAGTCATATCCCATATAATTAAAATAAGTTGTAACTCTTGAAATTAAAAATCAGCATTAGTGAAAGTCATATCCCATGTAATTAAAATAAGTTGTAACTCTTGAAAGTCATATCCCATATAATTAAAAGTATATTTTTAAGTTATAACATATAATGTAGTTGATAAGGTTAATAGCTATTTAATTTAAGTATTAAAGATTTATTATTTTAGCAACTTGCTACTTTCAAGTGTAGTTGAAATTTCATGAAAGTTAACTTTCTTTTCCTGAAATTTAAGTTTACTAATTAATATATTCTTTGAAAGTTGTCATTTTCCTGAAAGCTGATTAGATATCGGAGAATAAATAACCTTGAAAGTACAAACTTTGTTTTAAAAAATTTAAATCTAACATTTTAATATTAGATTTAAATTTTTTAAAACAAAGTTTGTACCTTCAAGGTTATATATTCTCCGATATCTAAACTGTTTTTTTAAAGATTAAATTTATTAACGTTATTTTAATTACAAATTTCTGAAATTTTAAATTGAATATTAAATTAAATTAAATTAATTTAAACGTTAAATTTAAGCTCAATTTATTGGAAAAAAAAAATAAATTTAAATTTATTAATAAAAGATTGATATATTTTATGAAAGCTAAGTTGTATTTTTGGAGGTTTAATTAGAAGTTTGTTTATATTTTCTTGGATTTTAAGTTGTACTTGCAATTATATTTAAAAAATTGTCAAAAACAAAATAGTTTTTGAAAACTTTAGTTTAATTATTGAAAGTTAAGATAAATTAATAAAAGTTTATTTGTATTTTCTTGATATTTAAGTTGTACTAATAAGTTGAAAAAAATTGTCAAAAAAAATAGTTTTTGAAAACTTTAGTTTATTTCTTGAAGGTTAAGATTAATTAATAAAAGTTTATTTGTATTTTCTTGAAATTTAAGTTGTATTAACAAGAATTTGAAAAAAAATGTCAAAAACAAAATAGTTTTTGAAAACTTGAGTTTATTTCTTGAAAGTTAAGATTAATTAATAAAAGTTTATTTGTATTTTCTTGATATTTAAGTTGTACTAATAAGAAGTTGAAAAAAATTGTCAAAAACAAAATAGTTTTTGAAAACTTGAGTTTGTTTCTTGAAAGTTAAGATTAACTAATATAAGTTTATTTGCATTTTCTTGATATTTAAGTTGTACTACCAAGGTGCTAAAAATATTTCTAAAAACAAAACAGTTCTTGAAAAGATAAGTTGTATTCTTGAAAGTTAAAGTCAATTAAAAGAAATTGGTATTAAAAATTCTGAAAATTTGCTCTCCAGACAGATGATTCAAAGTTGTTTCTTTTTTTTTTTTTTTAAGAAAAATTTGTTTTTATTTTTTTCCCTAAAGGTATTATACTCCCTGACGAGTAACTTATTGTTAATATGCATATATAAAATATTAACCATTAAAAGTTTATATGCATATATAAAATATTAACTATTATATGCGAATGTTATTTTTATTTATTTATTTATTTATTTTTGAGAGAGAGAGAGAGAGAAATTAATTAATTCCCCCCCCCCAAAAAAAAAAAATCTAATCTAACTAAAACTTAACTAAATCAAATTTTTTTTTTTTTTTTGTGATTGAAATTTTAGTTTTTCAGTCTTAAAAAAAAACCCTAATTTGGTTCTAGATTAAAAACTTCTCATCTCTTCTGTATATATTAAGGTAAATGTAATAAATCTGCAACTATAATAATAAATATAAAATGAATTAAGCATTTAATTTCTCAGCCACTCACAGGTCGGATGGTACGGGATGCAGAGTCCCATAGACAAATGTTCGTATGTTATGAATTTTCATCTTTCATGTTTGAAGACGCAAGTGCTCCCCCCCCCCTTACACACACACACACACACACACACACACCTGCACCCCAGAAATTGTATCTTTATTACATTTAACATTTATCATAATTACTGGTGATTAACGTTTTTTTCCAGCTCACTTCTCAAGGGGATTGCCCTATTCAAGGAGGGAGAATTTTTAGGTAGTTTTTACCTACAATTCACTTGAGAGATCAAACCAGCAACTACCTTTATGCCACGACAACTGCAAAATATTTATAAATAAACTTTTTTGGCAACTTTTGATGGTTGTCAGGGATATTTAAGGAAGAGATGACGATGATATGATCCCTGAAATAGTGAAGCTTCTGCAATGGTTAACGACTTATTGGTTTACTGTTATTTAAAGAAGAGGCAAGCAATGGCGTGATAGGACGTCAGCCATTTCACGCATTTCTATTCAAACTTTATTTCTAAATTCATGATTCCTATTTTATTGTTACACATAATTCTTTAATCACATTGACAAATTAAAATTATTATTATTATTATTATTATTATTATTATTATTATTATTATTATTGGGAAGATAAGAAAGGCGAATGCATCAGTCTTAAGGTAATTAGGAATGAGTACCGAAGCAGTAATGAGTATAAATGAAGAATTTAATGATTTACTTGCGAAGCGAAAATGATAGGAGAGTTTAAGGGGGAAAGGATAATACATGCAACACTCTCACAGTACACACACAAACAAACACACATACATACACAAACACAAACAAGCACATGTCACATAGTGAAAGGTGATAATGAGCATGCTTTGAGATCATTTGTATGCCGACTGTCTTGTATAGGTGCGAAACGTGACGTGGACTCGAAAGAAGAGAAGAGAATATCACGATAAAGTTTGGAAATGAAGAGCGTCTTAAAGATAATTATTTGTCAAAATAGAAAAAAGAAGAACAGAATAAAGCGGGAAAGAATTGTGGAAAGGGTAGAGACGCTCATCTGGAAAATGTTTTTTTATTATTTGGAGGGACTGGCAACAAGGAATATTGACTAGGCTTAAAAATTTATGCTAAATAGATAATAAATTATTATTATTATTATTATTATTATTATTATTAGTAGTAGTAGTAGTAGTAGTAGTAACCCTCGTTTTAATAATAAGATACAACTTTTTTTTTTTGAGAGCCTGTATTCTAGAATAGCACAATGCCTAAGAGGTACGACCTAGAGAAGGGTAGGGTCAAAGGGTCAAAATGAAGATAGGGATAGATGGGGTTAATTTTTAGGGAATGTAGGATGTGTAAATGAAGTAGAGGATGTAAAGAAAGTTAACAAGAGAGTAACCGAAAAAAGTTGAGATGCAACTTTTACAACGAATACAAAGAAGTAAACCTTGTCAAAATGAGGTTTCGATCACAGAAAAGACATATTATTTACAAAATATTAGCTTCACCATTTTTTTTATAATAAAAAGAGGAAAGATATATTACTTATAAGAAAATAGCTTCACCAGTTTATTTTTCTAATAGGAATAGAAGATATATTATTTATAAGAAAGTAGCTTCACCAATTATTTTATGATAATAAAGGAAAAGGTATTACTAATAAGAAAGTAGCTTCACCAATTATTTTCTGATAAGAAAAGAAGAGATATTACTTATAAAAATGTAGCTTCACCAATTATTTTCTAATAAGAAAAGACATATTGCTTATAAGAAAGTAGCTTCATCAGTTTGTTTCTAATAAGAAATGAAAAAACCTATTATTTACAAGAAAGTAACTTCACCAATCTATTTTCCTAATAAGAATAGAAGATATATTACTTATAAGAAAGTAGCTTCACCAATTTATTTTCTAATAAGAAAATAATTGAAAAAATTCGTTGTGATAATATTTTCGTTGGGACATTTTTCGAAATGTATTATTATTATTATTATTATTATTATTGTTATTATTATTATTATTATTATTATTATTATTATTATTATTTTTTTTATTTTTTTTTTTTTAAAATTTTATTTTTTCTTTATTATTATTATTATTATTATTATTATTATTATTATTATTATTATTATTAGCGCCAGAGTTTAGAAAAAGTTAAAATTTTACTTTTTTTTTCTTTATTGGAGAAACTTTAATCACGTGTTTCTTGAACTTTCTTAGAAGCCCTATTTCCCTCAAAAGCATCCCTCCCCCCACCTCCTGAAGAACCCCCTCTCCATACCTTCTCCCCCCCCACCTCCCCTTCCACGCTGGCACGTCCGCTCAAATTACGAAAGTCTGCCGAAGTTGGCCTGTGTTAATTTCCCAAGAGAAATGCTCCTCTAGCCCCGCCCACATTTTGCTTACGGGAAAAAAACAGTAAGAAATCGGGAAAGGGGCGTGGCCTGACCGGTAATGGGCGGAGTCACTTCAGAATATATGGGAAACTATTACACAGAATAAAATTAGTATTGAAAAGTTAAAAAAGGAAAATTTTCTTTAACATTTTTCTATGTATTTTATATTCTCTCTCTTCTATATATATATATATATATATATATATATATATATATATATATATATATATATATATATATATATATATATATATATATATATATATATATATATATATATATATATATATATATATATATATATATATATCGATGATTTTTTTTTTAACTGGAAAGTTATTGTTAGCATTTGAAATTGCAAGAAAAAAGTAAAGATAAATTCTAATTTATTTAATCGATTAATCGATTATAAGTATCGATAAAACCCAGATTGCAATACTAAATTAACTGCTATGAAAATTCGATTAATCAAGTTGTCTAATAGAAGTGAAGTATCATTTCCATCTATTTTTTTTTTTAAGTTAATCTCTTTGGGATAGAGGAAATTAACTGACATGTAAACAGAGAGAGAGAGAGAGAGAGAGAGAGAGAGAGAGAGAGAGAGAGAGAGAGAGAGAGAGACAGACAGACAGACAGACAGACAGAGAGAGAGAGAGAGAGAGTGGGTGTGTATGTGTGCGAAAGAAAAAGGGAGAGAAAGTGTGAGGGAGAGTGAAGGAAAGAGAATAATAGAATAATAGAGGAAGGGAGAGAGATCAAGGGAGAATATAAAGAGTTAAGGGAGAGGGAGTGAGGTAGAAAGGTATAAAGGGAGTAATTTAGAGAGAGTAAGAAAAGAGAGAATGGGAGAAAGAGTAAGAGAGAGAGAGGGAAAGAGAGTAAGGAAGTATGAGAGAGAAATTAAGGAAGAGAGTAAGGCAAAGAAATTAAGAGTGAGAGAGAGAGAGAGAGAGAGAGAGAGAGTCCCAATGACTAATATATTTCCATTTATTATTCGTTAAACTGTTCCTTCACCTAATCACCCTATTAACTCTTTCACCTCTCTCTCTCTCTCTCTCTCTCTCTCTCTCTCTCTCTCTCTTTGTGTGCGTGTGTGTGTGGCTCTCCCATAGAAATAATTTAGGAACTTATGCTTTCCACTCTCATCTTTTCTAGATCGGAAGTAAAATAAAATAAAATAAACTGAAAATAATAATCTATGAAATTAACAAGAAGAATGAGATCGTAATAACCTATGATGGTATAAGAAAAATGTAAAAAAAAAAACATATGAAAGTAATAAAGTAATAAGAAGTATGGGATCGTAATTAACAACCTATTAAGTATTAAAGAATGTATGTGAAAATACATTAATAACCATTGAAATTAAGAGAAGTATGCGAATTAGTAATAACCTATGAAAGTATAAGAAAGATGTAAAAATATTAACGCATGAAAGTAAATGAAAGTATATTGAAAGTAATAACCTATGAAAGTATAAGAAAGATATAAAAATATTAAAGCATGAAAGTAAATGAAAGTATATTGAAAGTAATGACCTATGAAAGTATAAGAAAGATGTAAAAATATAAACGTACGAAAGTAAATGAAAGTATATTGAAAGTAATAACCTATGAAAGTATAAGAAAGATATGAAAATATTAACGTACGAAAGTAAATGGAAGTATATGAAAGTAAAAGAAGATATGTGAAGTAACTTTATGAAAGGAAAAAAACTATGTGAAAGTAATAACCTATATATGTAAAAGAAAACATGCGAAAATTATAAACAATGTTAGTAAAAGAAAGTATGCGGTAATAATTACCTATGAAAATAATAAGTTATGAAAGTAAAAAGAAGTATATAAAACTTATGAAAGTAAAAGAAAGTATATGAAAATATTAATACCATGTGAATGAATTAATAACTTTTGAAAGTAATGACCTATGAAAGTAAAATAATGTATGTGAAACTAATAACATTTGAAAGTAAGTGAAAGTTTGTGAAAATAAACTTTAATGGAAGTAAAAAGAATTATGCAAAAGTAACAACCTATGAAAGAATATGAATGATGTGAAAGTAACTACGAAAATAAAGGGAAGTATGTAGGAGTAAGAGCCTATGAAAGTAAAAAAAAATTATGTGAAAGTAATTTTATGAAAATAAAAGAAATATGTAGAAGTAATAACCTAGAAAACTCGAAATATGTGAAAGTAATAACCTAGGAAACACATAGCATATGATCATAATAACCTATGAAAGAAAAATAAAATATGCAAAAATAGTTAATTAGGAAAGTGAAAACAAGTATGTGAAAATAATAACCTAGAGAACTGAAAGTATGTGAAAGTAATAATCTTTGAAAAAAAAGAAAGTAGGAAAAAAATATAATTAGGAAAGTGAAAAGAAGTATAGGAAAATAATACCCTATGAGAGTATAAGAACTATATGAAAGTAAAAAAAAGTATGTGAAAATAAGAAAGTAACTTCACGAACTCCAAAATCTTATGTCACAGTAAAACTTATGGAAGTAAAAGAACGTATGTGAAAGTAATAACATATGAAAATAAAAAATATATGTGAAAATAATAACTTATGAAAGTAAAATGAAGTAGTGTGCGAAAGTAATGACCTATGAAAGCATAAGGAAGATTTAAAAGTAATAGCCTATAAAGGTAAAGGAAAGTATGTGAAAGCAATAACTTGTGAAAGTAAAAGAAAGAATGTGAAAATAACTGTGAAAGTAAAAGAATGCATATGAAAGTAAAAAAAAGTATGAAGAAAGTAATATAAAGTGTGTGAAAGTAACTCCATGAAAGAAAAGAAAGTATGTGAAAGTAATAATTAATAAAAGTGTGAGTAATAGCAATGAAAGCAAAAAAAAGATGTGAAAGTAATAAAGTAAAGAAAGTATTTAAAAAGGACTCTTTGAAAGTAAAAGTATGAAAGAGTAATTCTATGAAAATATGTATAAAAAAATATGAAAGTAACTCAATGAAAGTAGAAGAAAAATATGTGAAAGTAATAATTTCCAGAAGCAATATTTTACTTTCGAAATATGACTGTAAATCTTCAACCCATAGGACAGTAATTTGATACTATGCTAAGTTTTATTATTATTATTATTATTATTATTATTATTATTATTATTATTATTATTATTATTATTATTATTATTATTTTTTTCTAAAAGTTCACATCTCACGGGCATTGCCCTATTCGAGGAGAGAAACTTTTCTAGGTAGTATATACCTAGGATCCCCAAGTGTGATCGAACCGGCGCCCTCAAGCACGTGAGTCAATCACTCTACCGTTTGAGCCACGGTAGATTAGGTAACAATGCTGCTTTACTTTTATATTTACCCCTATGCTTTATTATATTCCACTTTTATATAATAAAAATATATGATATATTTTAAGTAGATATATGTAGATATTTAAGTAGATATATGTGAATATATCTACTTAAAATATTACATCGTAGTTAAAGTATATAAAAGGTTATGTCTTATATGTATGAAAATATGCATGTAAATTCTGTTTATTCTGTATTTATGTTAGTTTGTACTTATATCGGGTCCTATGGAGCTGGTAATATATTCGCAGGCTCCGACGCACTTGCTCCAGCCCAGATTCTGATTCCTGCTTCGATTTTTGTGTCCGACATAGGCTCTATCATCTTTAAATTGCTTTGTTTTTATTCTAGCTCCACCATTTTAATATATCTGGCTCCGACATCGTCTCCTGCTACACAATTTGAAAATCGTTCAGGCTCCAGCACCGAAGCCATGTCTATCTATAAGAACCTTGTATATATGTAATATGTAGGGATGGAGTGAAGTATCGGTATCGGCAAGTATCGGTATATAGTATCGGTATAAGTATCGGTATCGGTATCGGTAAAATTTTGTATAGGAGTAAAGTATCGGTATATTTTTAGGTATCGGGTATCGGTTTCGGGGAATTTTTAGGTATCGGTAAAAATTTTGGTATCGCTCCATCCCTAGATATGTATATACTATTCAGCGTATTCTTTTATCGGCTTACTCGTATTCTTGGTATAACGTGTCCAGAATTTCTTTAATTTGAGGTTATTTTGTGGATGCTACAATTTGCGAGGAAGATATCCCCATCTAAATCCTCATCCACATTTACGGATGAGTATTTAGATGAGGATGATTACTTTGGGATATTTGACATAAAAATTCGCATATTTTAATGCATATATATATATATATATATATATATATTATATATATATATATATATATATATATATATATATATATATATATATATATATATATATATATATATATATATATATATATATATATATATATATATATATATATATATATATCTCTCTTCTCTCTCTCTCTCTCTCTCTCTCTCTCGCTCTCTCTCTCTCTCAAATTACTATAGTCGATGCAAGTAATAATGATTGGTACTAAATGGTAGTCATAACATATATTAGTATTAGGGGGGAATAAACGATATTAATTGATCTTATACAACTGGATTTAAAAAAAAAAATTTTTTACTCAGCCAATAGTTTCCCAACACATTTTTGTCACTGGAAGGTAGAAGGTCTATGCCAACAATAATCCAACGAAAACATACTTCACCTTTAGAGAAGTGCGAAATATTATGTACCGTAGATGTCTGTCATATCTGTAGCAACCATCCGTGTCAAGATTGTATGTCAGGCAGATATTCTAACCCGCAATCAACCTCAAATATCTTGATGCTGCACATCTGTATTCGAGTATCGAATACAGATGGGTATCGACATACAGCGATCACAGATTTACATATGTCTAAAATCTAGCCAACAAAATACATCACTATCCAACAAATTTTATACGGTACTGTTGGAATTTTGAAGATATTTATACAGAGACTGCTGTCAGCTTGATAAACTTCCTACCTACTTACTTACCTACTTACTTACGAACCTACCTACTTATTTACCCCCTTAAATTATTACTAGGGTATATTTATTAGAGTCAAAAATTATGAAATGTAAAATTTCTTTCGTTACTGCGCGATTGCGAGGTTGCTCAATGTATAATAAAAAGCTTGGATAGGACTACCACTTCCTTTTTTTATTTTCACTAATTTAATATATATATATATATATATATATATATATATATATATATATATATATATATATATATATATATATATATATATATATATATATATATTATATATATATATATATATATATATATATATATAATATATATATATATATATATATATATATATATATATATATATATATATATATATAATATATATATATATATATATATATATATATATAGAGAGAGAGTAGATATATAGAGAGAGAGAGAGAGAGAGAGAGAGAGAGAGAGAGAGAGCAATAGAGAATAACAAGAGAGTTAGAGCGAGAAGAATAGTCATGTCGTACATTTTAAGTAACAAAAAAGACGAGAGAGAGAGAGAGAGAGAGAGAGAGAGAGAGAGAGAGAGAGAGAGAGAGAGAGAGAGAGAGAGAAAGAAGAGAAAGAGAAAAAAAGAGAGAGAAAGAGAGAGAAAGAGAGAGAGAGAGAGAGAGAGAGAGAGAGAGAGAGAGAGAGAGAGAGAGAAAGTCGTCTACTTAATATGAAGAAGGAAGGACATTTGGTTCGATCGAACGTCTCTTTTTTCATCTCTGCAAATAAATAAGATGGGAAAATATCAGACCAAGTTCACTGGCTTGTACTTCGCTCTGCTTTATCTATATTTATTTATTTATTTATTTTATTTATTGTATTGGCGTGTGTGAGGAATAAAGAGAGAGAGAGAGAGAGAGAGAGAGAGAGAGAGAGAGAGAGAGAGAGAGAGAGAGAGAGAGACGGAACGGATGTATTCTTTCTGAATTCTTTCCGACTGATAACCTCGATATGTTTGCATTGTTATGCAATGTTTTATTTAGCTTTAAGCTTATGGTATTTGCCTCTCTCTCTCTCTCTCTCTCTCTCTCTCTCTCTCTCTCTCTCTCTCTCTCTCTCTCACTCTTTCACTTTCTCTTTCTCTTTCTCTGAGAGAGGGAAAATTGTTTTTTATGTGTTTGTGTTACTGTGTTATCGCTACATTGTTTGTTTTATTACATTATATTATGAATATTTTACTAATATGTATAAAAATACATGTCTGCCTGTATGTAAATATGTGTGTGCGTGAGTTTATCTGTGATACACAAAACATGAAACTCCACACATACGTTCATGAGGAATCCTGCTGTTATTAAGGATGCGGGTTATGTTTGTGTCAATATTTGTAATGTGTTTATGCTGTTGTTTGTGTTTGTTTTTAAGTGTGATTTTCAGAGTGTTTGTGTTTGTTTGCTTTTAAATTAAACTTTCAGAGTGGTTTTTTTTTGTTTTGTTTTTTAGAATGAGGCTTTTAGAGTGTGTTTGTGTTTGTTTGCTTTTAAATGAGACTTTTAGAGTGTGTTTCTTTGTTTGCTTTTAAATGACTTTCAGAGTGTGTTTGTCTTTCTTTTTAAATGAGATTTTCAGAGTGTTTTTGTGTTTGTATTTGTTTTGTTTTTAAATGAGATTTTCAAGAGTGTTTGTGTTTGTTTGTTTTTTTTTTTTTTTTTTTTTTTTTTTTTTTTTTTTTTTTTTTTTTTTTTTTTTTTTTTTTTTTTTTTTTTTTTTTTTTTTTTTTTTTTTTTTTTAGATTTTTTATTAGTTTTATATCTCGCTTTTACCTTGATGTGTTTTTGTTCCATTAATCCCTAAAGTTTATTGTCTTTGTTGTCCCTCTTCTTCCTCATTATTATTATTATTATTATTATTATTATTATTATTATTATTATTATTATTATTATTATTATTATTATTATTATTATTATTATTATTATTATTATTATTATTATTATTATTATTATTATTTTGTCATCATGGCATTTATCATAAGAGTTTTTTGATATTTTTGTTCATTATTTTGTCCCGAGAATTATCATAATTAATAAATAATTTAATACATAATTAATTTAATTATTTTCATTGACATTAATTAATACAAATTATATTAACTACTCATATCGTTTTATATAATATTATTTATTTTATTTTATTTACATAATTTTCTTTTTAAATCTTTCGGGGAATATTCAAGTACGAAAACTAAAAGCATTTATTTTAGATTAATTAATTAATTAATTAGTTAATTCACACTAATGGTATATTGCAAGTGATTATTCGTATGTCTGTGGATGCGGATAAAGAAGCGGATGAGGATAAAAAAAATGGAGATGCGAATGCAAATGCGGATGCACGTGCAGGAATGGATGCGGATGCAGATACTGGTGTTAATGAGTATGCAGATGCGGATGCAGGTACTGGTGTTAATGAGTATGCAGATGCGGATGCAGGTTCGTGTATGGATGCAGATGTGGATCAAGTGCGAGAGTTGTTTCGGGCGCAGGTGCGGGTGTTAGTGTGGGTGCAGATGCGAATTCCGATGCAGATGCGGTTGCGAGTGCGGAAGTGGATGCGGATGCAGGTACAGATGTTAATGCAAATGCGAGTTCGGTTGTGGATTAGAATACAGGTGCGGGTACGAATGCAGGTGTTTCTCAGCCAAAGTTTCGAATTTTAAGTTTGTCAGAACATCTTGTCATTTGAAAGCAGATACTGCTGAACGTATTTGACTGAACAACTTTGCGGATGCGGATGCGGATGCGGATCTGGGAGGTTAATTAAAACCTGTAACATTCTACCCCTCTCTAAATCCCCTTATAGAGAAAGTATCAAAAGTCGTAGTCTGTGCATATTGGCTTTGAATTGAGCTTATTTTTACCATAGTATAAGTATACTTATACTATGTTTATACCATGGTTGTGCTTTTCATTTTCTGTTAGTGCCTTTTTCACCACAGTTTTTTAACTCGAAATTTACGAGCGTAGATAATCGTTCGTTTTTTTGTTGACACTGTTAGCTGTGATACAACTTTGACTGACGAACTTTTAATATATGATGATTGTATTGTAAATAAACATCCATTAAACATGTTTGAACACTGCAAAAATTGTCCTAGCGAATCGTTGGGACAAGTGGCATAAATGTTACAACAATTTTTTCAGTTATTTTCCTTTTAGAATATAATTTCTTATGCTTAACATGCCTTTTCTCTACTGATAATTTTACTGGGGCATTTTTTGCCACGTTCCAACAATTTGTTAGGACAATTTTTACAGTGAATTAAATAATCGAATCAAGTTTACTGTAAAGAAGCAGTCAATGCTTAATCTATTTTTAAATGAGACTTTCAGAGTGTGTTTGTTTATTTGTTTGTTTTAAATGAGACTTTCGGAGTGTGTTTGTTTGTTTGTTTTAAATGAGACTTTCAGAGTGTGTTTGTTTGTTTGTTTTAAATGAGACTTTCAGTGTGTTTGTTTGTTTGTTTTAAATGAGACTTTGAGAGTGTGTTTGTTTATTTGTTTGTTTTAAATGATACTTTCAGAATGTGTTTGTTTGTTTTAAATGAAACTTTCAGTGTGTTTGTTTGTTTGTTTTAAATGAGACTTTCAGAGTTGTTTGTCAGGTTAGATTTATTTAAGTGTACTTTTGAGTTGTATATACTGTATATTAACAAAGTTAGTTAGATTTGGTATGAAAAACGTTAATTTCACCTTTATAGATCGCTTTTGCACGGTAATAACGAAACTTATGCTACAAAGATTGTAAGAGATTAGTCACCATTTATCTAATGAAATATACTCCTATAGACAAAGAATTGAATGCGTTTATTATGATGTTTGAAAATACTGGACGACTTTTTCATCATTGTATAATTTCACAGCTTGTTTTCTTCTTTAAGAAGACGTCCGAGTTGTCATAAATGGACTTCAACGATGTTTTTGTATTCAAAATCAGTAGTAGTTAACTCTCTCTCTCTCTCTCTCTCTCTCTCTCTCTCTCTCTCTCTCTCTCTCTCTCTCTCTCCCCCTTTTCCGATCATTAGTGGAGAAAGAATGAGATAATATAACCATTAGAAATATCTTGATTTCCAAAAAAAAAGTACCAAACGTTCCAAAGTTCCTAATTGATTATTAAAAATTGTACTAAACGTACCAAAGTTACCAGTTGATTTCCAAAAAGAGTATCAGTAGTTGCAGGCGAATATTGTGGCCACAGAAAAGCCTAACGTAATTTTGATTTGCAATTGCAAATCACTCCTCTCAAATTGACCTCACGCTCTTTCCTGACTGTTTTGGGGGTTCAGCCCATTGAAATTGACCTCAAATATGGGGAAGGGGCCCCTGGGGGCTCGTGAACCCCTAAAATCGGTATCAGGAAGTTACCTGAGTTTTCAGAATTGCTACGTTCACCTCACTCTCTTTCTTGACTTTTTTTTTTGCGGATCAATCCAACAGAAATTGGTTCGAATCTTGGGAGGAGGAAGCGCAGAGGTCCATGAACGGACAGAAAAAAGTCAGGAAGGTCCCTGAGAAGGCAACATTGCACACAATTGCAGAAAAGAACATTAGACTTTTCTGCTTCGACGATATGGGTATGTAACTACTAGTACCAAGCGTACCAAAGTTACCAGTTGATTTCAAAAAAGAGTACCAAGAGTAAGTATGCCAAAGTTACCAATTGATTTTAAAAATACGTACCGAACGTCCCAAAGTTACCAAGTGACTTCCAAAAATAGTACTAAACGTACCAAACTCAACAATTGATTTCCAAAAAAGTGTACCAAAAGTACCTAAAGTTACCAATCGATTTCAAAAAAAGTGTACCAAACGTAACAAATGGTTCATGTTTATTTTCTGAATATATTTTTTGCATGCGTGCAATCTTGTAGAGTATA
>SEYY01020164.1:40000-47500 GCA_009176605.1 Armadillidium nasatum
ATTTGGTTTAAACCCACACTATACTGTTATGTTTGACGAGTTTTATTTCTCTCCCCTCCCCACACCTCCCTTCCACTTCCACCCCCACCTCCTCCTCCTCCTCCTCCTCCTCCCCCCACCTCGTCGCAGATGGGAAAAGTCATCCTATCACTGAAATATTGTCATCTATTAGGGTTTTTATATTATATTCGAGTGGTCGGGTTTTCTTATTCATATAAGAAAAAGCTTATAAAATATGCAACGGCCAGATGGTGGACCAATGTATCAATATCTGGATCTCAAAACATGACGATGGGGAGACCGACATACTTGTTGTGTGTCTTTTGGAAGTAGTTTTATAATGTGACTTTTCATTCAAAGGTAAATGTAATATTTTTTATATCTAATTTTTATATACAACCAAATAGGCAAATTTTTAATGTTTTATTGTCTAACTCGGAGTTTATTTTTCTGGTTCTTAGAATATCGAATTGATGTATAAAGTTATCTGTAAATACCTTTCTGTCAAACTGAATATGTCGAAAGACTTCAATAGAATCTGGAGCAAAGCTTTGATTTCCAAACTTCTCTCTTTCGAAATATCTCCTTCTCTCTCTTTGCTTTCCTTTCTGATCGTTCTATAGCAGCTGTTGTAGACGGCCACCGTTCTTCCTTTAAATCTATAAATAGTGGTGTTTCTCAGGGATCTGTCCTATCCTCAAAATTTTCTTACTTTTCATTAATGTCTTTCTCGCTATTATTTCACCAATTATCAGATCCTAAGCTGATGACTCCATCCTTCATTACTCCTTTCAATTTGAAAGACGCCCCTCCACACAACAGTAGTTAATTGACGCAATGAGGGTGACCTTGTAGCAACTAACCTCTGATCTTTCTCGAATTTCGAATTCAGGCAGAGAAAGCATGGTCGTTTTCAATGCCTCAAAAAATCAGTTCCTTCAACACTCTACTCGACATAACCTTCCACACAACTATGACATCCTCGAAAACACACAAGTCAAACCTTCATCTGTCCTTGATATTCTCTGGTTTCTTTTTCTCGTGATCTTTCTTTGAAGGGTCACATTACTTCTCATTCTAAGCAAGCTTCTAAGAGGTTGCATGTTCTGAGGCGTTTTCTTAACTTCCTCATGCCACCCCAAAGATGTTCGCTCCTTGAATGGAGTACGCCTCTCACATTTAGATTAGTTCCACTCATGCAACTCTCCTTGAAAAGATGGAGACTAGTTTCTCGTCTTATCAACTCTTCAGCTCTCACTAATTCTCTCCAGTCTCTTTCTGCCAGTCGAATTTTTGCGTCACTCTTTCTGTACTATCGCTATTACAATGGACACTGCTCTTCTGAACTCTCTCGTTCCATGGATCCTCCACTGAGAACGTTCGGAGTCATCACATCCCACTGACGGAGTCACCACATGTCCCTGACGGAATGACTATCACTGAGGGAGTTACTACTTGTAACTGAGGAAGTCGCCACTTGACACGAGTAAGTCACCACATGTCCCTGATTGAGTCACAACTTGTCACTAAGGGAGTCACCACTTGTTACTGAGGAAGTTACCATAAAGAACGAAAAATAAAAAGTTGCATAGAATTTATTCTTAAAAGGAGAGAATTTCCTTACGGTGCTAACACAAGTGTCTACAAGGACTCTAATTAATAGGTACTCTATAATAGACAAGCCTTTATAATACATACAATAGAAAAACAGAATCTTTTTTTATGTAACCTAAGTCAAAGACATTTTTATGGAATTTTATGGCAAGTCCGATTTATAACTTTTTTTTTTTACGTATTAATTAAATATGTACTAACTTTGAGAAATTCTAGTACAGTGTGGACTTGAGTACTTATGCAGAATTGATTAAAAAATGTACTAAACCAATGGACGAGTTTTGGTTTCTTCAAGCATCGTCTAAACCTAGTGTGATGGTTAAAACTTTGTTACATTGAAACACTTGTCAGCTGTAATCCAATTCGACAATTCTTGGTGAATACTACCATTTGTCAGAGGTTTTGCTGATACTAGAATATGTACAGGATACCGAAAAAAATATCTATAAAATTACAAATATACTTCAATTAAAATTGTATAGATAGTTTTTGAACACTCTGTATTATCTTTCATATCACTTTAACACTAACATTTTTTAATTGCAAATCAGCGAAGGGAAAATATTTTCATTTACGAGAATTACAATAAAACAAAAAGAATTTTTACATATGTTCTTTTGTAGAAAGACTTACATTATTAATTTGCGCTAATATAGTTCATGTTCTATTCTTGCTGATATGGATTGTGGATAGTGAATTTCCAAGTGAGGTCGTCTCAACCTTGCGAAATTCAAACACTTTGAATATCCAACTTTTATATACATCTTCCTTTCAAAATTACCTGAATTTCATATATTTTGATGGTTTTCCTGTCTCTATTGATGGCAATATAAGCATCATTTCCCTTAACAAAAAATAATGGATTCCAAAACCCTGGGCGTTCTAGTTAGATTAGGATTTTTTTTAGCTCATTCCAATTATTCCAACCTTACAAAGGTTTCAACTTTCCAATTATCATCATTAGTTCTATTATCATACCTGGGGAGGCTCCTGTTTTGCTCGTTTTTTTGGACAGGGTTTAGTCAAAGATCAAAGAACTTGCAAACTTTTTCGTATTCTAAAATTCAACTGAATTTTTGTATTTTTCACTTCGTAACATTGGTATTTGCCCCTTTTGTCTATAGCAGCAAGGGTTAGAGGGAACTGATCAATCATGTTCCACCAACTTTACGACGCCCTAGTAATATAAGGGGTACACTGTCTTCACATGAATTGTGTATTGAAATTAGCCACTCTAACCTTGTTCGCTGTGATGCTACCATATTTCCAGCGACCTCTGCTCTGTGGAATTCTTATAAATCTTCTTTGTTTTCTGCCGAATTTAATCCTCCTCATTATAAAACTTATTTTTATTTTCAATAATGAAATTTGTGTTAATATTGAACAGAAACAAACTTCTATTGAATAATGCTTTGAGAGCTTCAGAATTTTTAAGAAATTAGTTACTTTTCGATATATATATATATATATATATATATATATATATATATATATATATATATATATATATATATATATATATATATATATATATATATATATATATATATATATATAATCCAGTGGTCAAAGGCCGGAGTCCTATCCATTTTCATCGGAGTTGGAAAAGTCCTATCTTATTCATTAGAGGCTGACATGTCCAGACACACGGCGCTTGAAAATGTGCAAGTCAAAGGAAGTTGGGAAAATAGATAAAGGAAGTGTGTTCCAGACTTTACCAGTAGAGTATACGTAAGATTGAGCATAGAGGTTAAGTCTATTTTCGGAGAGTTGGTTGGACAGAGAAAGGATGAGACTGTGTAGAAAGACGTGTCGCACGAGCTCTTCTCAATAGAGGAGGTATGCGAGGAGAGAGTTCAGAAGAGCAGTGTCCATTGTAATAGCGATAGTATAGAGAGAGTGACGCAACATATATAAGATGAAAGGCCCTAGACTCCACCTTCTCAAGGAGGCATGAATGAGTGGAACCATCCCAGATGTGTGAAGCATACTCCATACAGGGGCGAACAACACTCCCCATAGAGAGCAAGCAACTTTGGTGGCGTGAAGAAATTACGAAGGCGCCTCAGAACACCCAACCTCTTGGAAGCTTGTTTAAAAAGAGAATTAATGTGATCTTTCCAAGAAAGATCACGAGAAAAAGAAACACCAAGAATATTAAGAACATATAAAAAAAAAGGTTTAAGTTGTGTGATTTCGAAGAAGGTATCATAGTTGTGTGGAAGATTGTGTCTTGTGGTGAGACGGAGGAACTGAGTTTTTGAGGTATTGAAAACAACCATGTTTTCTCTGACCTTTTTTGCAAAATGTCAGAAAGAGCGTGAGGAAGAAGAACCAGAAAGATTATTGCATTTTCGGCGGAGAAAAGAGTTTTTGGTGTTACGAATTATAGATTTTGTACGATTCGGGATGAAACATAAATTGCTTGAGTTTCTGGGATTTGAAGACGACGGTAATCCCAGAAGGCAGCATCCTTTCGGTTAATAGAACTAGAACAAGCAGAGTTAAATCAAGGTTTGTTAGGCTTAGTAGAAGGGAAAGAATATGGAATTTACGCCTCCATAATGTAAGATAATTATTAAGTTAAAACTTAGCACTTACAGCTACAGTATATCAGTTAGTTATATACAAATCAGACTGACAGTTAAAGACGTATCTGACAACTACATATTATATTACAGATATTTTGGAAAATTCCGTAGACATCAGACTGACAGTCCTAAAAAGTTTTAGACAGTCTAGATCTGGAAGTTACAAACAAGATATTTTATGGGTATATCATTTGAAAGTTCTCCGGCTCTACCATCAACTCAAGGTTACCCAGCTCCGGCTCCTAGCACAGTTAATTTCACCTACATTAAAAATTTATGAAATATTTATTGTAAAAAAAATTATTTTTTGCTTGGCTTGTTGCTCCACCCCTTAAAATTTCTGTTTCATCTCGGCCTAAAAATCCATACAGCTCACTACACCGGTCTCGAACCACTGGCTACAAAAAGGTTACATCGACATTGGTAGACAGTTACACAAAAGTCAGATAAAGAAAGTAAATTGATAGATAACTATAGACTGTACCATACAGCTCTACCAACAGTCATTAACAGTTACAGATCGACAGTTATTGACAGTTACAGATAGATAAGACGGTATCCGGCATATGTCACATCCAGTCTTAGACAGTTGCGCGCACAAAGTAATCAATCGAAAATAAACTGACAAAAAATTGTCATATGTATTACCAGACAGACATGAACGACAGTGATGAACAGCTACAGATAGACAGATCATTTTGGCAATCACAGACACTTGCAAAAAGAGCAGACGGTATCAGATAATCCTGACAGAAAGTTGCAAACAAGTGATAGACAGTGACGTGAAAGTGATCTGACAGTGACGCAACATAAAATAAAAAAATAAATCGACAAACAAGAACCGCCATGAAGTCTAAATGAGTCAGACAACAGCAAGACAGAGAGAGAGAGAGAGAGAGAGAGAGAGAGAGAGAGAGAGAGAGAGAGAGAGAGAGAGAGAGAAGAACATTGATATTAAATAGACTCAGAAACTGACTCGAAAACTTTTAGAGAGGAATTACGAATAGAGAGAGAGAGAGAAGACACAGAAGACACCGACAGATAGATAAGGAGATAGAGAGAAGAAACACACGGATAAATAGATAGATAGGGAGGTGAAAATTTTGCACAGAAAGAAAGAACGCAAAAATAGAGAGAGAGAGAGAGAGAGAGAGAGAGAGAGAGAGAGAGAGAGAGAGAGAGAGAGAGAGAGAGAGAGTGAAGAGAGTAGTAAGTTGAGTGGATTTTTGCGGATAAACTTGAGCTGAATTTGTTTTCCATCAACCTTAAGTTATGCAGATACTATTCATGACATGGGCTTTCCCGGTTGCATCAGAGCGCGACCCGCGTCCGTTCGACCTTCTCCGGTGACGTGGATCCACGAACTGTTCTCGGGGCTGTATTATATTTTTTAATTAAATTGTTTTGTTTTTGTGTGTGTGTGTGTGTGTGTGTAAGTTTAGGTGTAAATATGTACAATATGTGCGTGAGATTTATTGTATATTTATATAAAATGATTTATGCGGTTTAAAATACTATCTTTAAGAAACTGAAATTGATCGGGTTTTATTTTTAAATTAATTGGAAATTAATTATTATTATTATTATTATTATTATTATTATTATTATTATTATTATTATTATTATTATTATTATTATTATTATTATTATTATTATTATCTTTGATTCTTCTTCTTCTTCTTCTTCTTCTTCTTCTTCTTCTTCTTCTTCTTCTTCTTCTTCTTCTTCTTCTTATTATTATTATTATTATTATTATTATTATTATTATTATTATTATTATTATTATTATTATTATTATTATTATTCTTCTTCTTCTTCTTCTTCTTCTTCTTCTTCTTCTTATTATTATTATTATTATTATTATTATTATTATTATTATTATTATTATTATTTCTTCTTCTTCTTCTTCTTCTTCTTCTTCTTCTTCTTCTTCTTCTTCTTCTTCTTCTTCTTCTTCTTCTTCTTCTTCTTCTTCTTCTTATTATTATTATTATTATTATTATTATTATTATTATTATTATTATTATTATTATTAGTAGTAGTAGTAGTAGTAGTAGTAGTAGTGAAAGTAGTGATAGAGTAGTAGTAATGTTAGTAGTAATAATAGTATCAGTTTGAGTTTAAGTGAAAGTCAAATATAATTTTTGTGAGAAAAATCGACTCATCCCTCCCCCCAAATCCCAATTCCCCTCCAAAAGAGGGGGTGGGGGAGGGGGAAGGAATTGAAACTTTGCTTCTGAACTTTGAGATCAATATAAAGGGTGTGAGAGAGATAAAGACAAAGTCATCTGAATGAAAAAGCATCAGGTTGTATACGGAGAGAAAGACTCGGGAACCACGGATGAGAATGAAGCCTCGGAATTTGAAGTATAATGATAAATTCATTTGATATGAGTCATATGAAAAGGGATTTCCCACACTGCAAAAAAAATTTGTCCTAACGAATCGTTGGGACAAGTTGCAAAAAAAATGTCTTAGTAAAATTTTTAATAGAGAAAAGACATGTTAAGGAAAAGAAAGTCGCTTCACCGATTTATTTTCTAATAAGAAAATAATAGAAAATTTGTTGTGACATTTTTGCCACTTGTCCCAACGATTCGTTAGGACAATTTTTGCAGTGTAAATATTTGAAGGGGAGCCTGGAAACTAATAAAGAAAACCAGATAATATTCATACGAAAGGGCATATCTGTAAACTAATAGAGAAATCAGATATATGAATGTAAAATATCTTTAGATGAAAATTTGTAGTAATTTTTATGAAGATTAGAGCCTGGAAATAAACTTTTTTTTTTAATAAAAAATGGCTACGAAAAGTGGGCGGATTTTCATCAAATGGTGTTGCTAGTGTGCAGCAAATGATAACTGTAATGATTCTAGGACAATTTTTGCAGTGTAAATATTTGAATTTAAAATTATGAAGATAAAGCCTGGAAATTAAACTTTAAAAAAATTAATCCGAAAAGTGGGCGGATTTTCATCAAATGCTGTTGCTAGTGTGAAGCAAGTGATAAATGTAACGATTCTAGCGACCTCACATGGAAAATATTTGAATTTAAATAGTCTATTTTTTATTGGAGGTTAATGAATTTAGAACACAACCCGATAAAACCACAGTATACCGTCTGCAATTTTGGACATACAAATGCATGGCATATGAGCCTATGTTTAAGGGGGCTCTACCCCCGTACTCCCCGACCTGTGAGTGGTAGTTGTAAATAGTTAATTTTATAGAGCAAACACAAATGTAGTTCCACCCACAACCATACGTATCAAAAAAAAAAAAAAAAATTATT
>SEYY01020164.1:52500-67500 GCA_009176605.1 Armadillidium nasatum
TTAAAATATTAGATTAATGTTTTACCTTTTAATTGGCTGGTGTGGCTACATATTCTGGCACTAAAGGTGAGGCATGGGTTCGATATTAGTGATGTAGGGTCTCTATTTAATTTCTATATTAAAACTTCTCGTGTACCTCCCCCCCCCCATCACAAACCTCTTTCGCAAGCCCCACTCTCAAAAGCTTTGTCTTAGAGCAAAAAGTAAAGTAATTAATAATTTTATTATTATTATTATTATTATTATTATTATTATTATTATTATTATTATTATTATTATTATTATTATTATTATTATATTTAATATATAAATATATATAATAACTGCCAAAAAGGATCATAACAATCATAACAAACATATTTAAGAATGTTTCGGGTTAGAACACTTTCAACCCATTCTCAAGGCTAACAATAGAATGAACAAAATAATAAAGATTAATTAATAACAAAATAATAATAAAAAAATTTATGAAATTAGTATATAAAATAAATAAATAAATGTATATAAAATTTAATATATAGAGAAAGTTCTATCACATGTCGAAATTTCGCTTCAAAATTACAATATTATCTGAATAGAAATTTTTTATTTAATTTAGGCCAAATGGAGGTCAGACTCGTGCTTAGAATCTAAAATTTTAAAACTTGAATCTTGTATTGGATGATTTAATTGGAGAGGATGAGTGTTAAGAGCAGAATAGGAGGGGGGGGGGTTGGGATGATGTAACTGATCCAAAGTTCTGAAGTTTGTGGTCAGCAATGCGGGTTGAAAGACTTCCAGTAGTCTTTCCAATATTGAAAACATCGCAGCTACCACAATTGTATTTATATATTACTGATGAGCAAAAAAGGTGTAGGAAGTTTTTCCTTAGACTTGAAAAACTTGATAATTTTGTAATTATTATTAAAAAACAAGTTTAAGGTCAAGATGAGGGTAATTAATATTTAATATTCCATTAATTATTCGTTCAATTTGATAAGTCATCCTCCCCAAAAATGACAACTTGAGGAATAAATGTTCTTTAGGTACCTTTAATTTGGCTGGAAGCGGTTGCTGAAATTTTATAAAGATAACCACTTTCTTAAAAAACATTTTCAATGAGAGAATAGGGAATCCTTTTTTAGAAAAAGTTATTTTAGGAAATCATATAAGATTAATATAAGATGAAATCTTATATTCTTCATCAAATAATGTCTTCCCAAAATTAACTTTGTAAATATAAGGGGTTGAAAGAATCCTACTTAGTGGTCAATCCGGTAAATGTTGACTTCCTATAAACACTGGTCTGGAATTTATTATTTTCTTTATATATTATATTAACGTCAATAAATGCCAGCGAATTATTTTCTTCAATTTCCAGTTTTACAACTTTTTATATTGTATTATTTAATTTATATAATAAATATATAATAAATATATTATATATATTTTGTGTACAAATTTCTGTTTACAGAGTTTAGAAGATATTTTTATCTTTACTCTCTTCACTCAATCTACATTCAAGCTTCACTAAAAATCTTCAATCTTCATTCAATCTTTACTCAATCTTCACACAATCTTCACTCAATCTTCATTCAATCTTCACTCAATCTTCACTCAATCTTTATTCAATCTTTATTCAGTGTTCACTCAATCTTCATTGAATCTTCACTCAGCCTTCATTCAATCTTCACTCAATCTTCATTCAATCTCAATCGTCACTCAACCTTCTTCATTCAATCTTCATTCTATCTTCATTCAATCTTCACTCAACCTTCATTCAATCTTTACTCAATCTTCATTCAATCTTCATTCAACCTTTATTCGATCTTCATTGAATCTTCACTGAATCTTCACTCAATCTTTATTCAATCTTCATTCAATCTTCACTCATTCTTCTTTCAATCTTCTTTCAATCTTCACTCAATCTCCATTCAATCTTCATTCAACCTTTATTCTATCCTCATTCAATCTTCACTCAATCTTCACTCAATTTCATTCATTATCTTCACTCAATTATTCATTTCATTCAGTCTTCACTCAATCTTCTCTCAATCTTCATTCAATCTTCACTCAATCTTCTCTTAATCTTCATTCAATCTTCATTTATTCTTTTCAATCTTCACTCAATCTTCATTCAATCTTCATTTATTCTTTTCAATCTTCAACATTCAATCTTCATTCAATATTCATTCAATCTTCAATTATAAAATAAATTCGCTGTTTCCATTTAATAACTGAAAAAAGCAAATTTTTAAAGTTTTTTTTATGTTTAATTTTTTAAATTTAGCACATTATTATTATTATTATTATTATTATTATTATTATTATTATTATTATTATTATTATTATTATTATTATTATTATTATTATTATTATTATTATTATTATTATTATTATTATTATTATTATTATTATTATTATTATTATTATTATTATTATTAGCGTAAAACGTGCACATTAAATAATCAACTTAAAAAAATAAAAGAAAAAAAAATCTAAAGTTAATTGCCAAACATTAGAATGAAATTCTTAAGAGTTACTACGCGATTGCGAAGCCGCGCAGTTTTATTAATAAGATTGGTTTTAATATTTATTTATATTTGCCTTTTTTTTTTTTTATTTTTTTTTATTTTTTTTTTTTTTTTTTTTTTTTATTTTTATTTTTTTTTGTTTCTTTGCTTATTCAGTTCGCAAAAATCTGAGAGTAAAAAAAAAAAAAAAAAAAAAATTTTTAAATTGAAAAGTTGAGCTACAAAGAAAAGGATATTCCTGAAGGAGAGACTCAAGATTCACCTCCTCAAAGCCGTCCTCGAATTCTACGGAAGGAGCCTCGAGAGTATAAAAAGAGAGAAAAGACGGATGGCGATGCTCTCTATGAGAGACTTTTTTTTTAACTTCTTTTTTTAAATATATATATATATATATATATTTAATCTTTTATTAATCGGTTGTGGAGATTATTCTATAATCGTCACTGACATTCTCCTGTGGGAGTGGGATTCCCTTTTCTTGTGGGAGATTACTCCTCCCTGACATTCTTCTGTGGGAGTGGGATTCCTTTTCATGTGGGAGATTACTCCTCCCTGACATTCTCCTGTGGGAGTGGGATTCCTTTTCATGTGGGAGATTACTCCTCCCTGACATTCTCCTGTGGGAGTGGGATTCCTTTTCATGTGGGAGATTACCCCTTCCTGACATTCTCCTGTGTGGGTGGGATTCCTTTTAATGTGGGAGATTACCCCTTCCTGACATTCTCCTGTGGGAGTGGGATTCCATTTCATGTGGGAGATTACTCCTCCCTTTGGGACGATATTTTGTGCTCTTTTCTCATGCTCATAGACTCCTCCGTCATTCACTTTGGAGCAGAAGTTATTTCTTATGCCTGAAGATAGTTATTCCTTCGGGATACGATTTCTCGCTTTTGACTCACCGTCAGGGGTGGAAAGGAGTCGTCATGCGGTGAGTTTGTAACTCCTTTTTTGGGGAAGGGACACGACAAAAAGAGTAAACAAAGAATTTTCGCAACAAAAGTAATAAAAAAAAGAAAGAAAAAAAGAAGGTGAATTAGAAACTTATGTGGGAAAAAGATAATCTGTCATTAAAAAATAAACCAGAAAAAAAGGTGAAAAAGGAATAAACAAAGAATCTTCACGACAAAAGGAATAAGAAAAAGAAAGACAAAAAGAAGGAGAATAAGAAACTTAAGTGGGAAAAAAAGACAATCTGTCATTAAAAATAGACCAGAAATAAAAAGATAATAAAAGATGCGAAGGAAATAATACAAAACAGAAGGAATAGGAAAGTACTGAAATAAAAGACAGAAGTACGAAAGAATTGACTCTAAAACAGAAAGACATACAGAAGTCTCCTTTCCCACGCCCCCCTCCCATCTTTCACAGATATACCCATTCCAAAAGAGAGAGATATTCCGATGAAACATCTTTTACAAAGGAGAGAGATAGCTACAGAAGTGTATATTCTGAAACAGAGAGTGAGATACAGAAATCTCTGTTCCAAAAGAGAGAGAAAAATGCAGAAATATCCTTCAATAAGAGAGAGAGAGAGAGAAGGGTTAACAGATATTTTTTTTTTTTGCAAGTGATATATATATATATATATATATATATATATATATATATATATATATATATATAATATATATATATATATATATATATATATATATATATATATATATATATATATATATATATATATATATATATATATATATATGATGCAAGAATTAAAGTTTTAGTACTTTTTTTATTTTTTTGCTTGTAAACAATTTTTTTGTGTAAAAATTTTTGTCTCCCCCCAAAACTCCCACTTAAAGCCCGCTACCCCCATACCCTCCCCTACCTCCTTTCATGCCACATTCGAAGTAAAAAAAATTTAATTTCTCCCCAAAATCTGAAAAGTTTCTTCCAAAAATATTACCCACTGAAGAAAACTAAAAAAAAAAAACATATTGAAAATCCCTCTCGTTACCCCCTACTACTTCCCCCCACTTATCTGCTCCCTCCCCCTCCCCCCAACCTCCCACTTTGATTTTCTTTAACTGAGATTTTTTTCTTTATTTTTTTTGAAGGTATTTCGATGATGGGACAAGAGGAAAACAGTGTTTCTACTTCAACAGAATCAGTCTCCCCTTTTTTTGTCCCCCCCCATATATATATATATATATATATATATATATATATATATATATATATATATATATATATATATATATATATATATATATATATATATATATATATATATATATTTATATAGTAGAATTAGATTAGAATATAAGACTCCAAACCAGAGAGGATCATCTCGGCTCTTAACTTTGTTTAGTCTAACGGATTCTTCTGTCATGATCGGTAATCTTTCAGAGGAAAGTGAGAAAAGCACCACCTAGGTTTAACCAGTTTGCAACTCAAACGTACCAAAAACTTTCCCTTGCCAAAGGGTATATTCGATCTTATTAAAGGATTGAAGAAATTTAAAAAAATATAAAATAGTTCAAACCGCTCGGCCATTGACCTATCCAAGGAGGGAGAACTTTCTAGGCAGTTTATAAGTAGGATTCATCCGAGGAATCAAACCAAAACCTTCAAAGCCAACTGTTTAGCATTTTAATTTAGGTTACAAGTTAAGGAAAAAGTGTTATTTGTATTTTTTTTCAGTTAACTCACGGGTCGGGTCCTTTTCTAAGCTCACCTCTAAAATAATCAATGATTATTTAGAGCGTTTCACTAATTTTTCCAATTTTCCTTTGTGAAATAAAGAAATTGAAATGCAAGTTTCCATTGTTGTATCTCCAAAAACAGCAGAGAAATTTCACGCTTATCAATACTGAAGCCACGAAGAATTATAAGGAAATAATCTTCACTACTTTGAAGATTAAATTGTTGAATATTTTAGGATAGTATCGAAAATCTGGAGTAAATTTTATCGTAAATTGTTAAGAAAAACGATGCCATAGCGTAAACAATTTGGAATATTCCAAATTAGCATGATGAGAACATACCCCGTCTTTACTTACAAATGCCCAATACCCGACCTTAAAGGAGAAAAAAGTGGCTAGGAACAGTAAGAGTGAACAGAGTAGAGGGTTTGCATTCGGAGGGCGTTGGCACCTAAATTCTGATTTACAATAGGTGATGATGTTTAGAGAAGAGGAAGTTGTTTGACCATGTTAAAATTAAACTAAAAACTGAATATTACAGATCTAACGAAAAAAAAGATTCTGTCTACCAGTACAAATCAGAAGACATCAGCTCCCGAGTGGATGAAGGGATAATTTCTTGGTTATACCCCCTACCCTCTCAAGGCATCTCGGAGACAAGATCTACAGAAGCAATTATTTTTATTTAAATAAGAAGAGAGTGTTTTAATGCTTCAAAATATTTCGTGTCGTATTGTAAGGAGTATGGACACTAACAGACATGCCTTGCAAGAACACTATAGTGTAAAATCGAAAGTGCACTGGAAATACCCTCTCTATCAGTGAGTCCTGAAAGGAACGGAGACTCTCCAGCCAACCTTGACACTACATATGAAAAGTAGGCTTCACTCATCGTTTGGGTGGAGCCTTCGTGCTATCCTCTAATAGTAAAATTATGAGAGTAGGTTATGCACTTCAATGGGTCTAGTGCTTAGATGTACTACTAGCTAATTTATGTGTAAAAAAAACACATTGGTGATGAACGAGAAAATAAACGCGTTAAAATACAAAACTTTTTAGTGCTACTATATATAGAATGTAGACCACTAAAAGATTTTTTTAAATCTCTGAATAAAATAGCAACAGCTATTATTCATAAGCCGGTGGGCGGGGTCGGTGGGTGGGGACGGTGGGCGGAGTCGTGGAGTTAGAGGGGTCGCCAATTTTTTTTTTGTGGAGCCCGAGTGAGGGGCAAGAAGTATATCTGATACCCGACCTTATTAATAAGTATCGTTCTACCACATAGTCTTAGGAGTCATCTAAAATTTTATCATGGTATCTAAGCTGGCATTGTGAATGTTATATAAAAACAAACATGTATTGCGAAGGTTAAGGGTTCTATTCCTTTTGAGAAATATGTACTCTATAATGAATATTACCTGTATTTTTAGTAGTTCTTCTACCTCATAAAGGATGTCGAGACCGGAGGGTTTGAGTGTTATGAGAAGAGGAGAGGGGAGGTTGGGAAGAGGGAGAGGGGAAGGAGAGGTGGTATGGAAGGGGAGAGGGGAGGGATAAGGGGGTAGGGATTTGCATCATGTTAACGTAGAGACTTTTTATTTATTCAAAATGAAAAAAGCATAAAAACATTACAACAAATATTCTACGCATGATTGCATATTTCCCTATCCTCATAAAAAAACATACATGTAATCTTACCCTCCTACATATGAATACATGTGTGTGTGTGCGTGTGTGCGTACGTATATAACTATACTATACGCTAAATCCTTTTAAACTTTGCAATGTCCCTATCATATGGGATTTTTTTTTTTTCCAGTTGGAACTTACAGGATTCTTTCCATCATTTTCCCACATTCTTCCTTTGAAAATCCCCCTAAAATCCATGCATTTCCCCCCCAAAAAAAAAAAAATTTCCCCTAAGAAGTGAAATATTCCCCTACCCACCCCTAAAATTTGATGCGAACGTCCAGATGTATCTCTGGTGTAAGAAGTCACAGATATGTCATCTCTCTCGTTCGGCCCTGGATGCATTATTATTATTATTATTATTATTATTATTATTATTATTATTATTATTATTATTATTATTATTAATTATTGTTATTATTATTTATTTTTTTATTTTTTTTATTTTTTTATTTTTTATTATTTTGTTTTATTTTTGTTATATTTTCTATTCGTTCTGTTTGTTCATTTTCTCTTTTCTTTCTTTCTTCCTCGAATTTCTCCCTCTGTCTCTTTCTTTCTTCTCTCTCTTTTTTCTTTCTTCCTTTCTTTCTTTTCTTTTTTTAATCTCTCTCTCTCTCTCTCTCTCTCTCTTCTCTCTTCTCTTCTCTTCTCTCTCTCTCTCTCTCTCTCTTAGGAACGGATACTTCTATCTATCTGTACTATGGATAGGACATTTTCTGTGTTCCTTTCTCTTTAAGAACGAACACATTCTCTCTCTCTCTCTCTCTCTCTCTCTCTCTCTCTCTCTCTCTCTCTCTCTCTCTCTCTCTCTCTCTCTCTCTTTTGGATTAGACACTCTTCAATCTCTGTGTTGCAATAGAAAATCAGCGTATCCAACACTTTACCACTGAGCCATCCTCAAAGCCAAAATATTTTCAGCGAAAGGACTCCCATTAAGATTTGTAAAATTATATTAAGGTTGCGATAACCCTAATAAATAAGTTAGTAAACCTTTTTTTTAGGCTTTAAGGATGGTTCAGTGGTAAAGTGTCGGGCACGTTAATTCTCAGTTGTAACATGCGGTAGCTTGCCCCCAGAAGTAGCAAGTCCTCTTTTTGTCCCCCAATATATATATATATATATATATATATATATATATATATATATATATATATATATATATATATATATATATATATATATATATATATATATATATATATATATATATATATATATATATATATATATATATATATATATATGGTACTTGATAGCCTTCGACTGAGCAATTTAGTTACTCTATCCATTATCAGATATGTATTTAGAATCATATTTCATATGGCCATTTCCCACGATTGTTAGAGAAAGAGAGAGAGAGAGAGAGAGAGAGAGAGAGAGAGAGAGAGAGAGAGAGAGAGAGAGAGAGAGAGAGAGAGAGAGAGTTGGGAAGGGAGTTAGAGGAGGGAGAGAAGAGAGAGGGGTTAGAAGAGGGGAATCAAGCAGGTGGAAGGATTGATAGTATAAAAAATATTTATGAGGGAAAAACACAATAAAATATACAATAAAAATACTATATTTAAAGTAAGATAAGAGAGAGAGAGAGAGAGAGAGAGAGAGAGAGAGAGAGAGAGAGAGAGAGAGAGAGAGAGAGAGAGAGAGAAGAATTAAAAAGAAAAAATTAATTTAATTAAAATTAAAATTTTTTTTTTTTAAAAAAAAAAAAAAAAAAAAAAAATATAAAAAAAAAAAAAAAAAAAAAAAAAAATTCAAAATTAAAAAAAAAAAATGAAAAATATACGTTAAAAATATATATAAAGATTACTAATTTTTGCATGTTTTTTTTATTATATTTTATTATATTAATAAAAATATGAGAAGCAAAGAAGGTTTTTAAAGCTAAATATAAAATCTAAGTTTTAAGTTATTCATCGAATGGGATCACTTCGGGTGGTTTTTTTGTTTTTCCTGCAGAATACAATCTTTACACGACTTCATTAACAAATCTAATTAATATAGCATTAGCTTCTTTTCTTTCATGCAACTTTAACCTTTTCCCTACTTCTTTGTTGATATCTTTTATTCTGTCATTCTGTTACTTAAGCCGTACTCTTAAAGAGAAGGGAGAGGGAGGTAGAGAAGAGGGAGAGGGGAAGAAGAGTGGAGCAGGGAAGGGGGAGAGGAGAGAGAGAGTGGAGGTAGGGATTTGCAGCATGTTGATGTAAAGACTTTTTATTTATTCAAAACATAATATCGGTGCATCATTTGTATAAGACAATGATTTGGTAAACGCTAGGCATGCGGAAACAGTACCGCATTCATACCTTTGAAAAGACACCTTTTGGTATGAAGCTCATCGGTACTTTTTTTTTAATTTGTAAATTTGCATGTACTGCCTTGTTTCATAATTCATTAATGATGAATTTATGTTTGTATTAATATTTTCAATACTTCATTAGGAAGTGACGTAACTAATAAATTTCCAAGGTAAGAAAATTGTTTAAAAATTGAAAATATTTTTTTTAAAAAAAAAGTAAAACTTGATTTTCATGGCATCGTACGTTTGGCAGTTATGAGTCAAGAGTGAGTGAGAATTGAGAAAATAAATAGGAAAACTGAGTGAAAGAGAGAGAGAGAGAGAGAGAGAGAGAGAGAGAGAGAGAGAGAGAGAGAGAGAGAGAGAGAGAGAGAGAGAGAGAGAGATTAGTAGCACATCATATCTTTCAAATAAATGTTGCGCTTCTATCGTACCATTACCGCGCTTACTACTCAGGTATAGTCCTTATTTTTTTAACAGTTCTTACAGCTTCGAAACTCTTGTCTTCAACTATTCAATTACAAGTTCTACATATTTCTGATAAAATCTTCATCGTCAAGTAGTGTATTCTTTATTCTACAGCTTCTATTTCTAATTCTCATTCAAAATCTTCATCTTCCAATGGTCTTCTTTATTTCTCCAGTTTCTCTTTCTAATTTTCTTTCAAAATCTTCGTCTTCCAATGATCATCTTTATTTCTCCAGCTTCTCTTTCTAATTTTCTTTGATAATCTTCGTCTTCCAATAGTCCTCTTTATTTCTCCAACTTCTCTTTCTAATTTTCTTTGAAAATCTTCATCTTCTAATTGTCGTCTTTATTTCTCTAACTTCTCTTTCTAATTTTCTTTGAAAATCTTCATCTTACAATAGTCCTTTTCATTTCTCCAACTTCTCTTTCTAATTTTCTTTCAAAATCTTCATCTTACAATAGTCCTTTTTATTTCTCCAACTTCTCTTTCTAATTTTCTTTCAAAATCTTCATCTTACAATAGTCCTTTTTATTTCTCCAACTTCTCTTTCTAATTTTCTTTCAAAATCTTCATTCTTTAATATTCATCACTGTTTTTCAACCTCTATTTTTCCTTCTCTATCTAATTTTCTTTTAATATCTTTGCCCTTCAACCGTCCTTTCTATTTTACCAACTTCTCTCTCTAATTTTACACCTAATTATTTATCCTCTAAAGATTCTTTCTCTTTCTTCAACTTCCTTTTCTAATTCTCTATCTCCTTCGAATCATTTAAAATTATGTAAAGAAAAGACGCTCAGGAGTTTGCTTATTGATACACCATAAAATTTTTTTTAATCAACTATTCATTATAAGACTTAAAAACATTGTGACATTAGTAGATGAATCCCTACTGTACACCCACTATTATTTGAATGTTTTTTTTCTTCTATTTTTTAAGACTTGAACTCTGACCACAAAATTTGGTATTTACACACACACACACACACGTACAAGTACACACACACGTACAAGCACACACGCACACACACACACACGTACAAGCACACGCACACATACATGAGCACACACGTACAAGCACACACACACACGTACAAGCACACGCACACATGCATGAGCACACACACACACAAAAAAATATCATGAACCTAATTAAACCTTTCCTTGAATTAAAAGGAAAAAATCCTCAAGCAAAAGTTGAAGACATTTTTTTTTAAAAAAGTAAAAATATAAAAAAATAAAAATTAAAAAAAAATTTTAAAAAATTTTTAACTTTAGAATTTAAATTCGAACTTATAAAATAAAAAACATTTAAATTTTTTTTTTTTTTTTTTTTTTTTGCCGCTGTGCTCACTCTCTGTTTAAAGCTAATACAAATTTTTATTATTATTATTATTATTAGTAGTAGTAGTAGTAAAATTATTGTGGTTATTATAATAATCATTATTATTATTAGTTAGTAGAAGTAGTAATAGTATCATTATTTTTATTATTATTTTTCCGACCATTACTATCATTATTATTATCATTATATCATCATTACTATTATTATTATTATTATTATTATTATTATTATTATTATTATTATTATTATTATTATTATTATTATTATTATTATTATTATCAATTATTATTTTTATCATTATTATTTTTGTTATTATTACTATTATTAATTAAATAATTATTTAATTTAAAGAATTAACTACTTAACTGTTAAAATTAAAATTGTGTTTATAAGTTTTATTTCGACCGTTATTTCCGTTATTTTCGAATTTTCAAATTATTTTTTTGAAAATGTCGTTTGTTATTTGAATCTTAATGAAAATGCTAATTTTGAATGTGAAATAGGTATATTTATGTTATATTTTAAAATTAAAAAATATATATATATATATTTTTATTTAATTTTATTTTTAAAATTTTAGACAAATATAATTTTTTTTAAATTTAATTTTACTTATTTTAAAATTTTAAAAAATATATATTTTTTTATAATTATATTTATTTTAAAATTTTTAAAAATATAAAAAAAAAAAAAAAAAAAATTTTTAAAAATTATAAAATATATATTTTTAAATTTATTTATTTAAAAATTAATATATATATATATATATATATATATATATATATATATATATATATATATATATATATATATATATATATATATATATATATATATATATATATATATATATATATATATATATATATATTTATATATATATATATATATATATATATATATATATATATATATATATATATATATATATATATATATATATATATATATATATATATATATATATATATATATATATATATATTATATATATATATATATTTATTTCAAACATTAAAAAATTACATATTTTTTATTTAATTATATTAATTTTAAAATTTTAAAAAAATTTTATATTTTTTATTTAATTTTATTTATTTAAAATTTTTTAAAATTAAATATTTTTTATTTAATTTTATTTATTTTAACATTTAAAAAAATATATATATTTTTTTATTTAACTTTATTTATTTTAAAAATTTAAAAGTTACATATTTTTTATTTAAGATACGGTATATTTTTAAGTCTACCGTGGCACAAGCGGTAGAGTGATTGACTCACGTGCTTGAGGGTGCCTGGTTCGATTCCACTTGTGGATCCTAGGTATAATTTACCTAGAAAAGTTCCTCTCCTCGAATAGGGCATTCATTGCCCGTGAGATGTGAACTTTTTATTTAAAAAAAAAAAATAAAAATATATGATAACGTTTTAAAATATATTAATATTAATTTTAAATAATATATATTATATATATATATATATATATATATATATATATTATATATATATATATATATATATATATATATATATATATATATATATATTATATATATATATATATATATATATATATATATATTATATATATATAGATGTAATTATATATATTATATAACTTATTTTTTTATGTATATTATTTTAGATTTTCATTTTTATATGATTTTAATGAATTTTTATAATATATATATATAATTTTTTACTTAATGCATAATGTTTTTAAATATATGATTGCGTTATATAGGATACATTTTAAAGATATAATAAATTTTTTACTTAATGTATATTTTTAAATATATGATTGCGTTATTTAGGATATATTTTAAATAGTATATATTTTAAAGATATATTTTTTATTTAATGTATATTTTTAAATATATGGTTGTGTTATATAAGATAAGTTTTAAAGATATAATGTATTTTTTATTCTCGGTATATTTTTAAATATATGGTTGCTTTATATGACACGTTTTTAAATATATGGTGGTTGCGTTATATAAAGTAAGTTTTAACGAAATAATAGATTTTTATTTAATATATATATATTTTTAAATATATGGTTGCGTTATATAAAATAATTTTTAAAGGCATAATAGATTTTTTATTTAATATATATTTTTAAATATATGGTTGAGATATATAAGATACTTCTTAAAAAATATAATAGATTTTTTACTTAATATATATTTTTAAATATATTGCCTTATATAAGATACGTTTTAAAGATATAATATATTTTTTACTCTCGGTATATTTTTAAATATATTGCCTTATATAAGATACGTTTTAAAGATATAATACATTTTTTTACTCTCGGTATATTTTTAAACATATTGCGTTATATAAGATACGTTTTAAAGATATAATATATTTTTTTACTCTCGGTATATTTTTAAATATATTGCCTTATATAAGATACGTTTTAAATATATTAGACGTTTTTTATTTGCAGTATATGTTTTTAAAAACTTGTTACATAAAAGACGCTTTAAAAATGTAACTTGTTTTTTTACATATTGTACATTTTTAAATAGATTTTTATTTTATATAAGATGCCTTTTAAAGATATTATAGTATTTTAAATTCGGTACATTTTTAAATGTACTATTATTTCATATACATTATTATTATTATTATTATTATTATTAGTAGTATTATTAGTAGTAGTAGTAGTAGTAATAGTAGTAGTAGTATATATGTGTGTGTCTTTAAATATAGGATATATATAAAGACTTTGCTGTACTTTCAAATAATTTTAAATATAGGAAAAAATGTATTTGTGATACATAAGTCCTAAATATGTAATGCATATTTTAAGTACGTTACAATTTTAAGTAAGAACTTTTTTTTTGTTTTCATCTCACGGGCATTGCCCTATTTGAGGGAAAGAACTTCTCTAGGAAAAATATACCTAGGATCCCCAAGTGAGATCGAACTGGCGCCCTCAAGCACTTAAGCCAATCACCCTAGTGTTAAGCCACTGTAGACGGCAATTACGTGTATAAACAGTATACATCTTCAAATTTGAAGAAACAAATGCATGGCACACGAACATTTTCCTACTTGGACTTCCTCCCTCGCACTCTCAGACCTGTGAGTGGTGGAAAAAGAGATACTTTCACCTTTGTAGATAATATACTATAAAATAACCACAAATATAGACTGTAAATTATAAACTAAGCATAAATATAGGTACTATTGTAATACCATTTATTTCAGGCTTAATATTGGTTTTAAGGATGACCTGTTTGTATATTGGAGAATATGAATTTCATTTTTTAGTTTACTTCCCTTAAGCAAATTAAGCAAAATTGAACAAATCTAGGAACATTATCATAAAACTGCAAAAATTGTCCTAACGAATCGTTGGGACAAGAAAATAAATCGGTGAAGCGACTTTCTTATTTTTAAATATATCTTTTCTCAATTGAAAATATTTACTGTAACATTTTTTTATCACTTGTCCCAACGATTCGATAGGACAATTTTTTGTCAGTGAATCTACGAAAAAAGAGCCTACAACCATTATTTGGAGAGTTACCTATTAAAAAGAAGAGAGGATTTTATATGTTTCTAACGAAATGCGAAAATTACCAAAATTATTGCTTCAAAAAAAAAAACTTAAAAAACTATACTAAAATAGTGTCTAGAAAAGTCTATGGACGATGCGCCTAATATTTCACTTACTTCAAAACTTTTTAAAAAAAACTAACAAAAAATATTTCAGAATATTCGTATACCGAGAGAGAGAGAGATGGAGGGAGAAAGAAAGAGAGGGAGGGAGGAAGGAAGAGAGAGAGAGAAAAAGAGGGAGGAAGGGAGAGAGAGAGAGAGTGAGAAAGAGAGAGGGAGGGAAGGAAAGACCAATAAAGAATAAGGGAAGAAAATAACTGCTGAAATATTGAATTAAAAAAGGAAAAAAAAAAAAGACTATAAGGAAATTCTTATGAGAGATGCCAACACGTGTTTTCTAATAAATTTATTGCGAAAGGTTCTGGGTAAGGAATTCCTGAAATATATTTTTTGAATTTTTTTGGAA
>SEYY01020164.1:75000-85000 GCA_009176605.1 Armadillidium nasatum
TATTTGACAACTTTGATACCGATAATTACTATTTAGCAACTTTCGGTAATAATAATTACCATTTGACAACTTTTGCTACCAATAAATATTATTTGACAACTTTGATACTAATAAATACTATTTGACAACTTTCGATACCAAAAATTACAATCTGACAACTTCCATACCAGTAAATACTACATGGCAACCTCGATACCAATATATATATATATATATATATATATATATATATATATATATATATATATATATATATATATATATATATATATATATATATAATATATATATATATATATATATATATATATATATATATATATATATATATATATATATAATATTAATATATAATAAAAATATTTTTTTTTTTTTTTTTTTTTTATATGAAGTATAAAATTGTAAAAAAATTAAAAAAAAAAAAAAATAAATATAAACAAATATAAAAAAGAAAAAAAAAAAACAGTATAAAAGATACTGGAATTTAGGGTAAAATAACCTCTTTTAGGGTAAAAATTTTGGAGTTAGGGGGAAAATTGAGTAAACGTATATAAATCCCTCCAACTTTTATTTAAATTAAAACCAACCTTTTTATAAGAATTTACCGTTGAACGGTTATAATAAAGTAGTCAGCGAAATTTATTATATCGGATGGATTAGTGGATATATATATATATATATATATATATATATATATATATATATATATATTATATATATATATATATATATATATATATATATATATATATATATATATATATATATATATATATATATATATTAATATAGATTGTTTCTGAGTTTCGATTGTTAAAAAATATCGAAATCGAAAATATCAGAGAAGCCTATCGTAACAAGAGAGTTGTCAGAGGTACGAGGTATATACTAGACATAGACACAATATATTACTTATTTTCTAGCAGAACCTATTCGATTATCATAACCTGAACTACCGAAGTAAAAAGAGGCCTAACCTACACAAGAATTTGCCGTAAAAGAGACCTATACACAAGAACGTTTGCACGACATATATAGGGTATAGGGCAGGAAAATATCGATTAAAATTGAATATCGACATAAAAAAATATCGATATAAAAAATATCGAAACTCAGAAACAATCTCCACCTAAGCCTATATATATATATATATTATATATATATATATATATATATATATATATATATATATATATATATATATATATATATATATATATATTATATATATATATATATATTATATTATATATATAATATATATAATATATATATATATATATATATATATATATATATATTAATATATATATATATATATATATATATATATATATATATAGAAGATATGAAAGCACATACTCCAAGTCAGTTGGTTATAATCATGGAAAAGACAAAAGTAAGCGCCAGTCGTAAAGTGTAATAGTCTCCCTGATTCATCTTCTTTAAGCTCGTTCAATCATTTGGTCCAAAAATTAACTATTCCTTTTTTCGTCTTCCTTCGCTCCTTTTGTTTCTTCCTACGGCAGAACCGTGGTCCACACGGACCCCCAAGGAACCACAGAATCTTTTAGGGGATCCTTAAAGAAAAACTTTTATCTCAGGGGTTCATAATATGAGTAAATGGGGATCCACATATGTAAAGCTTGGATTCAGGGAGTCAGGGGGTTCTCTGCTCTTGACGATTCCTGGGCTGTTATTATTCCTCCATCTACCTCCCAATCAATTACTTCCTTCGATTGTAATCTCTGTAAGGATGTCCCCCCCCCCCCAAGCTTTTCTGAGCTTAACGGTAAGAAAGAGTGTTTCCTTCGGGTATCTTTCCTGTGATTCTTAAGACTTGTACTTCTGAGCTTTCATCCTACCTTAGTAAACTATTTTGTCATTGCCTATCATCTCGAATCTTTCTTTCAATGCAGAAAACTTGGGTTCATTCATCTGATACTGTATAAGGGAAACCCCTTTCAATCCTCCAACTATCTTTCTATTGTCTTAATATTCATTCTTCTCAAAGTTTTCGAATCTATCCTTAAATGGATGATTTGAAAATGTTCTTACTTCATATTATATTATCCATAAATTCCAGTTTGGTTTTCTCAAGGAACGCTCCATTGGTAATCTTTCTCTACAAGTGATATTCTCTAAGACTCTTGGTCCTCTGTTCTTTGGTATCTGGTGAATATTTTACTATCTGTTTTTCTCTCTGTAACCTTTCTGATATCTTTTAATGTTATTTTGTAGCAACTGCCCAAATGGCTGTAGTTCACCCTTTAAATCTATGAAGTGATGTTTTTTCTCAGGATTCGTGTCCTATCTCCAACTCTTTTTTTTTCTACTTTTCATTAGTGGCCTGTTACATCAACACCTTTACCAACGAATTCAACCTTTATTACATTTTTTTCATTTTGAACGGTGTTCCACCCACCTAAAAACAAATAACTAGTGATAGGAGAGTAGCCTTAGCATATGACCTCTGATCTTTCGTATATCCTACTGAAGCAGGCAATGCTTGACTGTTTTCAATGGCACAAGAATTCAGTTCATCCATCTTTCTATTCGATGTTATTTTCAACGCAACTATGACATCTATTTGGAGAATATTCTTTATTCAGCGCTTAATATTCTTTATGTTTCTTCTCTGGCAAAAGAAGCTTCTAAGAGGTTAAGAATTCTGAGGCGCTCTCGGAACTTGTTTCCACCACCCCAATTGCTACCTCTGAATAGGGGCGTTGAAAAGGTGGAGTCTATGGCTTTTCGACTTTTCATCTCTTTTCGCGCTCACTGATTCTGTACAATCTTTTTCACACAAGCGAATTGTTGCTACGCTCTCGCCCGAATATTATCGCTATTACAACGGCTACTACTACTCTTCACTCTCTCATACCTCCTTCACCGGAGCCATTTTATTGTAACAGCTGTGTTCATTCTTACTTGTATTGTACTAGCCTAGCCCAGAACACACTTCCTTCTTCCTATTCAAAAACCGTGAATCTGGGAATGTCGGCTTTTTATTTGGCTTTTGAATTGACATTCCCTCGCTCTGGTGAATTTGTGTATAGGCTTCTGGTCTTTTTATGAGGGAGAGGTAACGTTCCATATATATATATATATATATATATATATATATATATATATATATATATATATATATATATATATATATATATATATATATATATATATATATATATATATATATATATATATATATATATATATATATATAGAGAGAGAGAGAGAGAGAGAGAGAGAGAGAGAGAGAGAGACACTATCAAACCAACAAGTAAAATAAATATACCAAATAAAATATAAAATAAAATAAATCCATTTTCAAAATACAATAAAATGGGGAGAAACCTTCCCCCTAAAACCTCCACCCCTCCCCCTCTCCCCCTCTCCCACCAAAGCATTCATCACAGATTCTATCCAACACACATATTACTTTTCCAGAATTTAGACAAGCCAATTCTAAATCCTCTCTCTTTCCCCCCCTCCCCTCCTGATATCCGCCGTATAATCTCACAATCCCTCCATTTCATTCCTGTCTCCCCCCAACCCCCACATTCACACTTTCTCAATCCCTCCCACCCCATTTTCCTTTTTTTTTTTTTTGTGGCCTGTCTTATAATGTTTTTTTTGTTTTGTTTTTTTTTATAAAAGCTTTTTTAAATATTTGTTTTTATATATTTTGTTATAGTTATCTATTTTATTTATTTATCTAATTCATAAATTATTTTACTTAATTATTTTATGTGTCATTTCCGCTATATGTACCCTTTTTATTGAAAGTTTAAGTTAGGTTAGGTTAAAAAAAGTTTAAGCTAGGTTAGGTTAGGTTCTGTTAGCTTGTTAGGTTAGATTAGGCTAGTTTATGTCAGGTTTAGATAGGTTAAGTTAGATTAGGTTAGGTTGAATTAAGTTAGGTTAGATTAGGTTGTTAGGTTAGGTTAGATTAAGCTAAGTTAGGTTAGCCTAAGTTAGGTTAAGTAGAGTTAGGTTAGGTTCAGTTAGGTTAGGTAGAGTTAGGTTAGATAGAGTTAGGTTAGGTTAGATTAGATAGAGTTACGTTAGGTTAGATTAAGCAAAGTTAGGCTAAGTTAAGTTAGGTTAGGTAGAGTTGTATATTAGTTCAGATCATATAGCTGAAAAGATATATATTTGTTATTAACTTTTTAGAAGAGTTGCGGAGTCAATAATTTCTTTTTGGCAGATCTGACTCCAATCCCGGCTCCGACTCTGTCTCTGACTCCGGCTCCACCATTTTAAATATTTCCCTTCTTCAACTCCATCTCTGTACCACAGGATAAACTATACCCCTTATTTCATAGTAAAAAGCCATTTTATTATTATTATTATTATTATTATTATTATTATTATTATTATTATTATTATTATTATTATTATTATTATTATTATTATTATTATTATTATTATTATTATTATTATTATTATTACTCGCCTACTATTTTTTTTATTGCATACAGGTCCAGCTAACAAGCAGCCATGCTTTTTATGGCTCAATGTGGAAAAATTTTCTCTTTTATAGATCGTGTTAAAATTTTTCAACTCCAATTAACCTTATTTTTTGGGGAGTCGAGGGAGGAGGTTTATTATATTTTCTCTCCCTAAAATCAAGATAATATTGGAGGAAGGGTTGACAACTGCATAAATCCCTCCCCCACCAATCTCCTACTCTGTGTTAGATTGGCGTAGGGTAAATAAATTTTTATAGGTTTCGAATCCACTAAAACTTCAATCAAATTACCCCACTCCCACCCTCACCCCCACCCTTTTTCATTTGTGTTCATGGGTCGATTGATGAATGTCGTAAGCAAACACTCAGAATTAATAATAACTCGTAGCAATTTTAATAACTTGGTTAGAAGAGCTTGGCAGTAGATAAACTGAATATTTTCCGTTCTGTGGGCTGTCTACAAATGTGAAATAACAATTTTTTCACCACCATTCACGGGTAGACAAATGCTCGTGTGCCATGCATTTGTATCTTTAAATTTGTAAACCGCATACTATAGTAGCACCGTTTACCCCAGTAAAGATTTAGAGTTTTTAGACTAAAACTATGAGTTTCTTTAGTATTTCTCTGAGCTGAGTGAGAATGTAATAAAAATGAAAACAACGAAAAAAATATACATGTATTTTATTTTTTGAGCTTCACATTAAATGTAATATATTACTATATTCTTTTTCATTATAATAACAAAAGTGTTCAATTCCTTTCAAATTGGCCAGAAAATTATAGAAAGAAAAACTCTTCAATAAGATGCTGCTAAACTTAATTTTTTATTGCGAAGTTGCTTAACAGTGAAAAAAGAGGTCTTTTTTATTTAATTATTTAAATGTGACACAATAGTAAGTCCAATTTTAACCGTTCCCAAACCGTTAAATTTAAAAAAATTCAAAAAATAAAAAAAAAAATTAAAAAAATAAAAAATTAGAAACTTCAAAACGGAAAAAAGGCTAATTTTTTTCTGCTCAAAAATTAATAATTACATTAGAAAAGTTTTTTTATAATTAAAAATGTCAGTCTCAAAACTTTGAATTCTCTCTCTCTCTCTCTCTCTCTCTCTCTCTCTCTCTCTCTCTCTCTCTCTCTCTCTCTCTCTCTCTCTCTCTCTCTCTCTCTCTCTCTCTCTCTCTCTCTCTCTTTCCCTTCCATTTCTTCTCTCTTTTTTACCTTTTCTCTCTCTCTCTCTCTCTCTCTCTCTCTCTCTCTCTCTCTCTCTCTCTATATATATATATATATATATATATATATATATATATATATATATATATATATATATATATATATATATATATATATATATATATATATATATCAAAGTTTCTTTCAGCAGGTTAGGCCTATTTGCTGGCCGTAAGAATAGATTTATCCTATAAGTTCAGGTTAGGTTATGTCGAGCTAGTTTGATAGATTTAACGATTTGATAAACCTAAGAAACTAATTTAACTTAACCTAACCTGCACTTGAAGGGTAAATGTATATACATATACGGCCCGCGAATAGGCCTAACCTGTCGAATACTGTCTCTTTCAGCGAATAAAGCATACATCCGTCAATGTAATATGTAAAATAAATTTATAAATATATTCCATTTCCTATAAAAAAAAAAAATAAAATTAAAAAAAAAATAAATAAATAAATTTGAAGATAAAACTAATAAATGACTCTTGGGTTTTTTGGTCTAAAAACGGTTCTTGACTGTAGTTATTTTTATGTTGATTTTTATTAAATAAAATTATGTAAGTTATGTATTTTTTTTTTTATTTTATTTATTTATACGGAATGGAATGGTAGATGAATGTTCTAGAATGGTAGATCTCAGACTTTCGGTAGATCACATATTGGAAGCTCACACACACACACACACATACATACACACCATAATATATATATATAATATATAATATATATATATATATTATATATATATATATATATATATATATATATATATATATATATATATATATAGTTTTTTTTTTAAAAGTTGCTAAACTCCACAGACTATTTCTATATAGTAAATTAAAATTTATCATTTGAACCGCCATAGCCTAGTGGTTAACGCACAAGACTTACCATTTAAAGGTTGCTGGTTCGAGTCCAAGAGCGGACATTAATTTTTAATATATATATATATAATATATATATATATATATATATATATATATATTATATATAATATATATATATATATATATATATTATATATATATATATAAGAAGAGAAAAGGAATATGTGACTTGCATAACCCATCGCGAAGGCGATAAAACAAATAGATTCAAGCCTATACGTCAGAGGAGATATTTTTTTGATAAGGCCTAAGCCTAAGAGATATATACGAATGAGCCAAGCGTTATATATATATATATATATATATATATATATATATATTATATATATATATATATCTATATATATATATTAATATATATATATATATATATATATATATATATATATATATATAAATATATATATATATATAATATATATATATATATATATATATATATATATATATATATATATATATATATATATATATATATATATATATATATATATATATATATATATATATATATATATATATATATATATATATATATATATATATATATATTATATATATATATATATATATAATATTAATATAAATATTTTTAAAAATTTTTTTTTTTTTTTTTTTATTTATTTTTTTTAGCTGAAATTTTGGAAACTATTTGTTGCTAGTTTTTCGTGCGGTAAATGTGAAAATTCCCTTTAATTCTGATTATTCACATTATATATTTTGTATATAAAAAAAACAGTTACGCTTTGACATTTAGTTTGGATACATGATCCCATTTTCTGCTCAATGGTGCTATTTTTTTTTTTTTTTTTTAAATATATTTGTGAAATTTTGATATTTATAGAGGTGATTTAGGTTGCAGGTTTATTTTAAATATTATTTTTCGAAAGCAGTTTGATGTAAGAATGCATTCGTAATTCCTTTATAATTTTACCTATTTGAACGGAGAAGAAACATAGCATTTAATAGTCAATGTAGGCCTAACGACTAATTGAACTACTTTGCCGATTTCTGAAAACGAAAATATTGTCTTCAAATTATAAGCGAAGTTTACATAATAAGATTCTTACAACCCCTTATATGGCAACAATACTATTTTTTTATCTGATTTAATTAAGAACAAAAATATAAAAAGTTCTGGGACTTCACGAAATTGAGCTTCCACACTAATAGAACGGGGGAAATTGATGCTGCAATAATGGGTTAAGTTTTAGCACAGCCTAGGTTTTAGGTTTCTTCTATTCAACAGGGTAGTTCCAAAGTTTACCCAAATTATTAGGTAAAATTTGGTAGTTGCCATGTTGTTTTATCGTTGGAATTTGTAAGGCTGTTTTGTAGGTATTCTTTGAATTTGATTTGTGTGCTGAGATTAGTGATGAGATATGTATGTTTAGAAGGTTTAGTTGTGTGGCGGGTAAGCTGTGAGTGATCTGTAATGTCAGAGTTTATTTCTTTGCCTTATGAGGCTGCAGATTTCTGGAGTAAGTGAGGAGTTGTATTGCTTTCTGTAACCTTTGGAAATGTGTAAGTTGGATGCTTTGGTGAAGGAGTTGATGGCTAATGTAGGGAGTGTGGGTTAGTTATTTCTTAGTGAATTAAATGTGTTTCTATGTGAAACGTGAAGTTTACCCAGTTTGCTTTTTTTGGTAGTTTGTAAAAGTTGTTGATTTCTTGAGATATTGTTTAGTTCCAGAGTCTGTGATTGTTATAGGGATATGATTGGATGTTAGGTTTATTTCCGTTTTCCATGTATATATATATTATATATATATATATATATATATATATTATATTATTATTTATATGTATATATATATATATTATTCATTATTTGGATTTTTAAGAAACGTAATAAAAATTTGCATGCATAAATAATTTTAGTATCTGATTACGAAAATATAAATTTTATTCCGAAAATTAATAATTATTTCAAAAGTCTTCCTGCTGCTTTTTGAAAGTTTAAATCTTAATATAATAAAATGAGAGGTATATTAAATTTATATTTCGGAAGAAATTTATTTAATACCATAATTGTTTAAGTTTGGTTAAGGCCGCGGTTATGGCGAACATGTGCCCCGCGGGTCAAGAACTGACCCATCACATACTTTTCAATGACCCACGAGACGAGCAGGAAACTTAGGAAATTTATTTATTTTTTTTAATAAAATGATATTTCTCAGAAATTATGCAGCACTGCCAAACGTATGACGATGTTTCCAACTCTTCCATCCGTTCCCCGGCTAGTCTCACAATGTTTTTGTTCAATTGCGGCGATTAAACTGTTATAAAAAAACAAATTAAAATGAAATAATATCGAAACATTTCTGAAATTGTTTATACACCTATGAATGTTATCGGATTGTTTTTCTCTTTGTAGTTTATCAGTTGTCAGTGTTTAGTGTTAATGCCTACTCGTTTCTTTGTGATCATCCTAATTTAGTTGGTGATAATTTTTAAGCATGTGTAAATTATAAATAGTAATATATTAGTAAGATATAATTATAAATTAATAAAAATATATAAAGTATATATGTGACCCGTTTACGTTTCTAAAATTTTTAATGTACTAAAAGTGACTTTAGGGTTTGGTTATATTTATAAATTTTCTTGAAATTAAAAACGTATAACGTTTTTTTAATAAATTTTATATTATTTTTATATATATATATATATATATATATATATTATATATATATATATAATATATATATATATATATATATATATATATATAATATAATATATATATATATATATATATATATATATATATATATATATATATATATATATATATATATATATATATATATATATATATATATATATATATATATATATATATATATATATATATATATATATATATATATATATATATATATATATATATATATATATATATATATATATATATATATATATATATATATATATATATATATATATAATATATATATTATATATATATATATATTATATATATATATATATATATATATATATATATATATATATATACGGTGAGCAAGGCCAGAGGCCTAATAATTACCACCAGAGTTGGGAAATGCTGGAAATCTGACGTTAATGGCCTACATACACGCGAAATGTGTGCAAGAAAGGAAGTGGGAAAACAGAAGGGAGTGTGTTCCAGACTTTACTATAGAATACCTGTAAGATTGAGCATAGTGGTAAGTCTAGAGTCAGAGTTGACAGAGAAAGATAGACTGTGTAGAAAGTCGTGTCGGCGACCCTTTCACTGGAGGAGGCATGGATGTGAGAGTCAAAAGAGCAGTGCCCGTTGTAATAGCGATATTATAGAAATAGATTGGAAAAAAGTAAGAGCAAGAGTTTAAGACAAAAGCATAGACTCCTTTTCAGGAAGAGCTGTTTGTGTACCACC